>VIAB01014627.1:2945-13504 GCA_009801035.1 Oophaga pumilio | reverse complement strand
AATTTTGCACTATATGCTAATTTTTTGAGAAGGACCTGTATTAGGACAGGAGGAAAATTAAACTTCGATAAAGTAGCAGTCATAAAACGCCAACTGAGTGTAATTTTTTCAACCCCTTTCAACCCTCAGTCAAAAAGCCAACTGGCTGGCAATTTGCTTAAATTGCTGCAAATTGAATCACAAATAAATTGTATTTGAGCAAACTTAATATTTTGAGAAAATTCATAACAAATCAATTCAATTAGTTTGCTCATCAGAAAATGGAATAACCCTTTGTAAGTGAAAGCATAGGATTGAAAATTATTATATTTTTACTTTTTCATCTGAGTTATCCATAGAAAAAGCAAATATTAATGGCATGAACAATTTTTTATGGTTTATAGCTCAGATATTATGTTACCTTAAGTAAAGCGCTTGGCCCACAAATAACAATTATTACCTATTCACAATATAGCTGCTCAATTCACTGTCTATAGAATTATACTCAGCTACCTTGGTCAGCTCCATAGAAAATGAATGGAGCAGTATTCACACTATCACACTTCCCCTCCATTAACGCAGTGGGTACAGGGACCCTCATCATCGTGATCATGGAGGTCTCCATGGTCAAAGCCCTAGTGACTATTCATTTATAACCTATTAATTTTGTTCATGGACCCACTAAGCTGGGGTTAATGTTTGAAGTGGAGTGTTAGAAATGTACTTCTAGTCACTCATAGTGGACTTTACTGTCAAAAATCACAAAGCTGGAGTATTTACCAGGGTTGCCAACTTTATTTTTTTATTTTTTTCTGGATAGCTTCTTAATAAATCAAGAACAGCCATCTTTTTATGGACACATTAGAAAACCCAAAAAAAATAAATTTTAAGTATTTCATTGTAAGGAGGAAAACCGGGCTGCTGGAACCTGTACCGAGCCAGGTCCGGAACTGTTGAGGCTGCGACTCCTGTTGCTGGGGTGAAAGGAATAGGGGACCGGACGGACCCAATGACCCGAGAAGGAGGGGCTTATTAAAAGCAAAAGCACGCGTGGCTGCAGTCAGTTTCCCGACGGTAGAGATGGAGGCAGACGGGGTGCGTGTGCAGAGTGCGTCATCCTCCGGGGAGCACAGTCGCAACGGGCTGCAGCTGATGTCCAGCGGGCACATCATCAGAACTATGAGCAGAGACATTTGTACATGTATGCTTTAAATTGCAAACCCCTATAGACTCATATAAGAATGTTACCTGCTGTGCAAGATGATTCTTCATACAATATTCCCCAATGTTCTATTTAACAACTTATAATCATGAATTCTGTCAAGTGCTAAGAAATCTGCTACAAATACTCATCTTTACATGAAAATAAAACTCATTTTTCTCTGTCATTGTTTTCACTTTCCTTTGTAACCTTTTGTAAACTTCATCCCCTATTGCAGCTTATGCCTGCAAGTCACATTGCAATTATCTGAGCAGCCAAATTCCCATGATTTATTAGCTCGACTCTATCTAGGATAAAATGTAAATCTTGTAATAGCTGACTTTTTCAGGTTAAGAGCTAAAAGAAGACGATATGGATTGGCGTTAACTTTTTCCCTCAGAGTAGAAGAGAATGTGGGGTGGAATACAATTCTGCGGCTGCATCATTAATGAAATAATAGATTAAATGCAATATCAGAAAACAGAAAACAAAGTGATCACATAAAGAAAGTGCAATGTTTACTTGTGTTATTTAATATGTTGTCAGTGAACATAAACTTTCACAGGTACATTAAATGTGTAGCCCATTGATTAAATATTTATGCAATTTTTCATTTAAAATCCTGTGTCTAGATAATTTGGTTACATCCTTGTCATGGCACCCTTTGGTGTTCCGTTCATTTTTTCTCAGAACTTCCACAATATGTGTCCAGTGTCAGTTACTGGGCATACATTTGAAATAACAGGAAAAAGGAGAAAAAGGAAAAGGTCAGCTGACCCAGTCTTCAATATGTATCCATATCTCCCAAAGCACAGAGTCGCCTGTTTCACAGCGTTGTCAGAGCAAATACCCCGTGAGGTCGAAACGCGTTGGCTGTACCACCTGAGACACCACTTGCTATTTTGTCCATCTATTTTTTCACTTATGTATTTTTAAATATATGCTGCATTTTCAAAAAAAAATTATTTATTCTTTTTTCAATAAATGTTTGTATTTTAACATCCATTCAGCGCTGGAGATTTCTCTTCTTACTGGCCATACAGGATCGATTTCTCATACTAGAATCCTTTTCAATAGGAATGGCAGAGTGATTTCTGGTATTTTGCAGACAATCTGAAATATATTGTCCTACTAGAAGCAATTACTCCTCACCGATAATGGACTTATTATGTGAATGTTCTGATTAGGAATAAAAAAAGGCAATAGGATGCCATAACAACAATGTAACAGCAATACTAGGCATACACACAAGGCATATCAATGGCCTTTATTAAACTTTATTCAGCCTTGGAAATCCATTTTCATCTTATCTTCATGTCAGACTAGCACCAATGGGTAACAAGCCTTCTCCATCTTTCCAACAAAGTAGATGCCACATCAGCTATTGTCTGTAGCTTCTGAATGGTTAACTAGTCAAGATCAGAGTTATCTTTGATTCCAACCATTACATCTGAAGATCATCTTTAATATACAACTGACAACTGGTGCAGATAATGGGGAAAAGCTCAAGATCCTGCACCATAGACAATAAACAACCATAATTCCAAAGCACTTGGCGCTAACTACTCATAGCAAGACCTGTTAATGTACAGTGCAAAGTACTAAGTGGTTGATATGATTTTCTGCTATGTTGGTAAAGCATTTAGTACACAGAAGATTATTAGGTACAATTGAGCGAGATTCTCAGCTGTGAGAGATATTGAGCATACCTCATGATGCTTGGTGGTATGTCATAAAATAATTCCATAAAGCTATATGCAATTGTTAAAAACTTTTAATATAATTATGAAACAAATCTACAGATGGAAGTAAACTTATATGTGATTTTCCTTTTCCATCCCTAAAATTGTTCTTTTTGGTTTTGCTCAACATCTAACCACATTGCTATACAATAATGCTTTTGTCATAATATTCCATAGAAGAACATAGTAAGTTTGGAATTCATTCATGTTTGAAACTCATGAACATCGTGAACAAAACATAGAAGTTGCATCATTGAGACAATGTATGTGTTTTTGTTCTTTCTTTTTGTCTCCGATGTTTACTAAAATAGCTTCTTAGATACTTATGGACTGACCACACTGAATATAAATGTCTGGGCCATCTACTTTACATTGATGTTCTAAAATATCCATGCAGTCTAAGCAGCTTTTACTATATTGTGAAGTTCTAGGGGAGAGAAGCTGGCTATCCAACATAGCCAGACTTCTCAAAGGAAAGATAAATATGGTTTATTACATGTTTACCTTCTTGATCTCTGTATACAAAGTGCTGATCTAGCACTATATATAAACATTAGATATTACTCAGCTGCTGAGTTCTAGGAGATCAGTCAGTTGTACTATGCAGGCAGGAAGCTGAATTTTTCTTGTAGCAGTGCTAATTTACTAGCCCCAGCTACAGGGAGAGATCAGCAAAAAAAAGATGTATAGATACAATACATGACCTGCCTCAAAAGACATTTTAATAATAATTGTTACATATATTCTAATTTGTGTTTTCTCTGTTTGCGATTTTTTTCAGCTGGGCAGCGACACCCCATAGTTGTTTGTGACAAATGACAGAGATAGTTCTGTTTATTTTCTAGGACTTTTGGTGTCACTTAATCAGGAGCAATGGGGTTGATTTTGGCCTTGACCACTCCTTCCTGAGAAACTGCAGGGTTCACATAAGTGCTTCTGCCAGGTATCAGGCAGTTTGAGGTTAGAGATAGCACATCTCCTACACTTCCTTGACTTCTTGGTATTCTTCTTTGGAGTTGCTGCCGAGGCAGGTGTCCCCCCTTAGAATACACAGAGTATATTCCATGTATTTTTATGCGTCGGGTAAGGGCTTAAAATGTATCTCACTTTGCAAGCTTACTCACATGCTCTGTTCCAAGCCAATGTCAGACATAGCAGAATCCTCCTTGTCCAAAGCTTACAGTAGGGCAGCATACACATATTCCAGGATCCTATTTATACAATACCTATACGTCAGACTTCTCTGCTGATGTCCTCACTGGATCCTCTTCTAGCATTCCATCGTGGAACACCTGCTGGAATGCACACTGGCCATGACCCGGAAGTGCTCTGCCCAACATGCAGAGATGATGTCCCCAGAAGCATGCCTGCAGGGTTTGCAGCGTGCCGGAGGCAGACGCCCGAGCTGAGAGCCCCCAGGCAGGGGGAAGTGGCTCAAAACTCAGGAGCAGTGCTTCACTGAGGTAGGCTGAGTGACCCCCCCATTGGAGGGCGTCGGCAGCAGATCTCTTGCTAGCAGTTAGGAAATCCCCCTGATTCACGTTGATTTGCCCAGTGCAACCAGGGATAGGATCTTCGTCTCATCATTCCTATCCTCATTGGGACAAGAAAAAAACACTCAGAGAGGTGGAGATGGGAGGGTCCTTTTAACCTCTAATTGTTTCCTGTCTCAGCTAGGATGAATAGGACGTCCTCCATGGTGCTGTCAGGATGGTGAACTGGAAAAATTTGTTCAAAATTTATCAGTATTATATTGCTCATCCATAAAGTATTACATATTTTTGGGTACATGTCGTTGCTATATAACCATCAAAAAACTTGTTCACAATTTTATTGATTTTATGCTCATCCATAGAGTATTCTATGATCTGAAGTACTTTTCGTTAGTATAGAAACCCTCAAAAAAGTCTTCAAAATTTTAGGCTGTGTGCCACATTGCAGATGTGGTGAGTTTTTGTTGCATTTTTTCTGAGCGGATTTGGGACAAAACCTGAAGCAAAACATGATGCCAGCAAAGTGTAAGTGGAATTATATTGCTCAGCCGTAGACTATTCCGTGGTCTGGAGTACATTTCGTTTGTATATAACCCTCAGAAATCTTTTTCAAAAATGTGTCAATATTATGCTGCTCACCAATAGACTATTCCATGCTCTGGAGTACATTTCCTTGGCATATAACCCCCAAAAGTGCAAAGCCTTTAAGAGTCTAGGAGACAATTTGATCACAATGTCTATGAGGCCCTCCTTAATGTCTAATACAGGTTTTATCTGAGTATCTCTGAGTACTTAATTTTTGGCAGTTCTTCATTCCTTCATAAATTCAACTGGAATTTCCTATTTTTAATTAAAAAAAATCAATGTATCTTTACTTAAATTATAGTTTTTTTTAAAATCCTTTTAAAATTTCACCTTCCATGCAAGTTATTATATATGAAAAAATGTTTCTTAACATTTTTTATCCTGGAAAATACAATATAATAATGTACCTCTCAATTGTGCATCATGTGTCCAAAAGTGGATGCTGTACTACCACAGCCTATAGTGTTTGATTTTGTAACACATGTACATATTAATCAATTGCCCTATTGAAAAACTACAATAATCCTTGATCACCGTGGAGACCGCAGTAGGAAATCAGATATCTGGAATATTAAATGAATGCTTATATATTTCCATTGATTACATCAACCTTATCTTTAGATTGCATGGATATATTTGCAGAAATTAATAAAACTTTACATGTGGTGTTAATATACTTTTTCAAATAATAATATAGTATTGCAATTTCTCTGATATTACCTTGCTACACATCTACTATTAATGCAAATATTACATTCCTTTCAGATTTTTACAAAGAATCATATAAACATATTTACTTCATGTTGTTCACAAAATCGTAATTTTTCTTAATTTAAATGAGAAAAAAAAAACATCGCTCTGGTGAAATTGTATTTACACGCCATGGAGAGGGAATATGACAAATGAGAGAGTTACTGTGAAGCATGCACCTATATTTTGAGACTGAAATGAATGTATGCCTCCAAATTGCTAATCATCTCTAGTCATTTAAACATGCAGAATACGGCCGAGTGAAGAATATGTGTGATAGGCAGCAATTCATATATTTTTTCATGAAAGAAATCTGCTTTGCAAAATGACTGCAAAATCTGCAGAGCTGAAAATGGCAGAGTAAGAAAGAGAAATACATCTGTATTCAGATAAGGCAATAAATGATCCGTCATCATTAAGAGTCAGAGGAAAGGCTTGGCAGCTCAGCCTGATTAAATAAGAGACCCCAACACATTGACAGTCAGCACTTGGATGGAGAGCGTTAAGGATTGTAGAATGCTGCCAAATACTCACATTCTCTGTTTAAGTGAATTACCTAATGATGAAATTCACAATATTAGCCATGATTGGCAATTTTATAGTGTATTAGGATAAATGAATATTCAGGAAAATATGTTTTATGAGCCATGACAAGCCATATTTTCATTGTTGAACAATCTAAACATCTGAGACCTAACATATAAAATCACTCCATTTAACACACTAAAGTTGAAATTGTTAATTTAATGGCAAGGTAGGAATTGAAATGTATACACATAGAGCTTTTTGAACGATTTATAACCAAATAGTGTCAAGAAATTTAGCAGACAGCTGAAAGGGTGCAGAAGGAATTACGGCAAAGTTGTGTATAATTGAAGTCACTCAGGAAAACAATACTTAATGGCAACTTTCACAGTATTTCACGGGGAGTTTTTATAATGATTAATGGTGATACAGACAGGTTGAAGGGAATGCTTAGGATTCATGAGAACCTTGAAGGAAATTCCTCAAATCATCCGGAGATTATGACATGCCTGGCACTGTAAGTACACAGTAGAAATTATTTCCATTTGTGTACATTGACAGCCCTCAATCAGCACATTTTAGTCATATAATTGTTGTGGAGTATTAACTGACTCATATTGTTGGGTTTGCTGCTATACTTGGATAGGAAGTGCATATATACAACCGCATATAAAAACACACATACATAAACATAAATGTATACATGTGTTTACATTCACAAACAAATTTCATCAATTTACACACCAATATACACATCAATTTACACACCAATACACACTAAGACACATGGTTAAGAACACACATGTAAACGCTGAGACAAAGGGTCATGAACACACATGTACATACAGTGACTCACATACAGTATGCAAATTGCCTCTTCAGAGAGGAAGAGGACTAGAACTCTATAGTGCCACTTGTTAGAAGCAGCAATCCTACAAGTCATTATCAGCCTTTAAATGAGCCTTACAATATGAATTATGATAAGTCATATTGCAAGGCTCGTTAGAGGGTCGATAGTGACTTGTAGGATTGTGGCTTCCAATAGGTGGCACTATAGAGTTTTAGTCCTCTTCTTCTCTGAAGAGGCAATTTGCATATTTAATTTCCAAGAGGAGCACTGAATAAGCCTCCTTACATTGGCATGCCAGGGCCTTTATGTCACTCACCACAAGGAGAAATATTTCCCCTTAGACATCACATACTGTACAAACACAAATTTACTTGTGGAAATGTAGGGCCTGATTTATTGACAGGCATTGTACACACCAGTCTTTTTGAAAGGGGAAGCATGAGTAAAATGTGCCTAATTCACTAAGAACCACACCCCTTAAATTAGGTGCATCTTACAAGTACCACGCTCCACCAGAGATATACTCTAGTCAGAGGCTAGAAGCTTCTCATGCATTAAAAAGCTGTGCCCTGTCCTTTGAAACTTGGTAAAGCTGCAAGGATGGGCGTGAAAGTGCCAAAAGTCACAAAATGTGTGTGCAGCTTCCAAGTTGTGCAAAAACTTTGTGACTAATTAAGGTGTTTTACTAAAAAGGATGTCAAAAATAGCTAAATGAATTAGGGCCATTGTCTTACCAACTTTGATGGATTCTTTTTACAGAAAGAGCTGGACACAGTAGGAAGTTACTGCTGCAGTCGTTATTGATGTACAGATCACGGACCTTTCAAAGAAGTTCAGTCTTCTTCTTTCTTCTTTTTTGGACTCACTTTTAAAGTTTTTCAACCATGCTACGTCATGGCCAATAAAATTTGCAGTCTCTCACTATACAAATCATTATAACAAAAAATTTAACCTAAAATGATAGTTTTACAAGAAATAAAAAAATATAGTTAAAAAATTAGAGAGAACATGCAGAGAGAAGAGGCAGTGTCTGAAATGTCCAGGATGGCGATGATAGCAATCTGGATTTGCACATCAGACTGGACCATGCAATTTACATGGATTCATTTTCGAAGGTATGCAGGGACACTTCTGAGGATATAAAGGGGTTGTAGGAACTCCATTTGCATCATCTTAAAGGTAATGGGCTGGGTTTATGAGTAGAATAAACTGATGGCAGATGTAACAGTGTCCCCCAGCCGGTTTTCATGGACCTTGCTGTAATGAGGCCTACATTAGCATTCCTTGTCCTGCATCTGGAAGGGGCATGTGTGTCTTGTTTCTCTCTGCAGGGGGTATCTCAAATACACAAACCTGCAGAGAGGCTGAGACTGGTCTTCTGGAACATTGTTCATCCTTTGAGCTATGTTTAAGGGATGGGTGTGAGTATCTCTGTGCAACAAGGGGGCTGATCCCAAGAGAGGTAGAACAATAAGCCACATATTTATTTAGTTAGTTGATGCTGTGTGTTGGGAAGGGCGAGGATCTGCAGCTGCAGCCAGGTCCTGGTGCCATGTATTGAGATTGGAAATCATTTGCCAAGTAGGATCATGATTTCTCACCACCATACTTGATTTGAGGAACAAATATAAAGATTATTGTCACATATTCCTTGGCATTGGGCTACCGGGTGGCACGCCTGGATATGTCCCTTTTGTTTTTCCACCTTGCAGACTCTAATTAACCGTAACTACATTTCTTGTTATATTCTCCCTATCTCAATAAAAGTTTTTGGATTGTTCATCGGCCGGCTGTCCCTGCCTACTCTGTCACACACCCTGTCACAACAGAGTCCTTTTAAATCTATAAGGTAAAAGTCATGAACGACTTGTAATCTGCAGTCAATGCAAAAAAAGCATAAAAAAGGCCAGTAAATATGAAGGTGCACCAATATGGTTAATTATCTACCTCACATTTTTCATGTGCACAGCAGTATTGAAAATCCAACAATGCTTCATGGTCGCATTAGATCGCACAATCATTAAATGTGATTTTGTATTTAAACATGAGAGAATTTATTAAAATGTAATTGAATTATACACAAATATATATATAAAATCAGCACTTTGAAAATGCAGAATCTGAAAATTTGCTTTGCGATAGCAAGCAAAAATGAAAAAAAACAAAAAAACACCTCATTCTCCAAAAGCAAAAAAGCACCTTATTCTCCACCACTAACTGGTAGTCCCAGCCTAGATTGAATAGGTCAAAGTGGCGTCAGCAGAAATAAGAGGACCAGATGGTGGGCAGAGCTGCTTCCTGCCAGCCATTCGGTCTGCAGGGCCTCATTTCTGAGTATTTTCAGTCTAGGCCATGACTTCCAGCTGGGACGAGATCTCACGCATCACTGTAATGGAGGAATGAAAGGCGGCTCTGAGGACCATACGATGGGCAGTGGGCATCGGAAGGGCTGGATAGGTGAAGTGTGACAGGTGAAGTATACTTTTTTGGATCTTAGGTTTATTATGCTATAAAGTCTCAAGATATTCCAGAACATAATAGGAGACATAGAAAATACAATAACTTCGCTAAAAATTTAATTTCCTGGTAAAATTTGTGTCATTTGCCCAATTTGAATTTATTCAGATATCCTCATCTCTACTTGTAATACTTCACTGCAATTTTGTCACTGTGCAGTACTGGCCTTAACCTACTATTCGACTGTTCATCAACTATCAGTATGAAGACATTTTATTTAATTTTCTTCTTTCTTTTTTTAAAAGAAGATTTGTTCACATCTCTTGGGAACATGTAATCTCCAATAAACAGCTGGATTCTTGTGCTCTATACTTGTAAAGCCAAGTGTCCTTCACATGGAAATGCATGTATTGAATTAAAAACCTTTTAATGTCATTAAAAAAACATGATTGATTATACCGGTTTTGAATAAATATATGCATGTTATTTATTTCACACATCAAACTGGGAGGTTTCTTGATACTTAAATATAATGCACATGTAAATTCATTAGATTATATTCTGCAATTGGAAGTTTTATGCATGAAATAAAGAAGAATTTGTTCTATTTTAGCTTGTTTCATTTTATTTCTTTTACCACAGATGTAGCATTTTCCAAATAGATATGTGATGCACCAAGATATCCTGAAGCAGAAAAGTGTAACTCGACATCTAACTTCACCTGTACGATGGCCTGTGCTTTATTAGAGGGAATCTGTCAGCAGTTTTTTTCCATGCAATCTGAAAGCATCTTATTGAGGGGTCATTGAGAAGTAAAATGTGCCTCCTTGATAAAGAGGCACACCCACACTTAGTATTAAAGAAGCACTACCATCAAAATGTTCATCCTCTTAATATATTGCAGCCATCAGATTATTTAGCACTGTGTACTAGTGTACTAACAGTTGCTCATTTTAACCTTCTACTCAGTTAATTAT
>VIAB01014626.1:41144-51711 GCA_009801035.1 Oophaga pumilio | reverse complement strand
CCAGATAGGTAGATCTGCGTGTCATCGGCGTAGAGTTGATACTGTAAGCTGTGGGATTCTATGAGCTGTCCCAGGCCGAAAGGTGTAGATGGAGAAGAGTAGGGGTCCTAGGACTGAGCCTTGAGGAACACTGACAGACAGGGGGCGAGATGAGGAGGTGGTGTGTGAGAGAGAGACACTAAATGTTCGGTCTGTTAGGTATGATGAGATCCAGGATAGGGCCCAGTCTGTGATGCCAAGAGATGAGAGAATCTGTAGCAGGAGGGAATGGTCCACGGTGTCGAAGGCAGAAGACAGGTCCAGGAGAAAGAGGACAGAGTAGTGTCGCTTGCTCTTGGCGGTTAGCAGGTCGTTAGTGACTATAAAATAAAGATTAAACAATCACAAGACAGATTTAATCAACCACGGTATAATTTTAATTAGTATAATGGAGCCAACTTGACACTGTAGGTTACTGTGCATACAATCCTGCTGACAGGTTTCCTTTAATACGAAAGATATTATACGCTCCACTGAGATCCAGTTTAGAAAACCATTTGGTCCTACAATATAGTTAAAGAGGTCTGGGAAGAGAGGGAGTGGATACGGATCCCAGACCGTGATATGATTGAGTTTGCAGAAATCTATGCAGGGGCGTAACCCCATACCAATAGGGGATGAGGATGGCCTGATATGATCCTTTTGCTAAACTTTATGCTATATAGTCCTTCATGGCTTGCCTCTCTTGTCCAGAGACATTATATAGTCTGCTCTTTGGCAGCTTGGCCCCAGAGACAAGATTAACGGCTCAGTCATAAGGACAATAGGGAGGAAGTTTTTGGCACCCCTGCGCTTAAAACATCACCAAAGTCATACAGGTATTTAGGCACAGACTGTGTATCCACCCTTGCAAGCAGTGTCCTTGACAATACTCACTCCACTTTACCACCTCCCGAGTCTGCCAATCTACCACAGAGTTGTGCAGAGTGAGCCAAAGAAGTCCAAGAACCACAGGAGAGGGCAGACCCTCTAGCACATAAAAGTCAATACCTTCATAGTGCATGGCCCCTACCTGTAGATGTAATCCTCGGACAACTTGAGTAAAATACCCCTGTCTCAAGGGTGCAGAGTTGATGGAGATTATGTATATAATTATGATTATATATCTGGACAGTGTATGTGGTTTGAGGACCTGGACGAACCTAGCGTCAATCAAGTTAAACCCCACCTCACTGTCCAGAAAGGCAGAAATAACCACCTTATTTTTGCCCAGATGGATTTCAGGAGACAGAAAATGTGTTTCCTCCCCACACAGGAGATATGTACACCTGGGTTGCTAACTTCCCCACAACGCAGGCTTCTTAGTTTTCCGGCGGCTGTTTACAGTGAGGTAGGGAAGCACACGTGCCCACGAAATGGCCCTTTCTACCACAGTAAAAAGATACTCCCCCATTGCACCAAACAGCAGATTGCTTTCCAGAACGAGTTGCCCCACCCAACTGCATAAGTTCCTCAGATGACTCAGACCATTTTTCCCTTGGCCCGGGACCTCCCGCACATTGGGGTGTCTCTTTATGTCTCTGGCGAAGATAGCCAGAGACATGGCCGCCTCAAGGGAAACTGGAGTCTCATACATGGCTAGGGCATCCTTTACTCTTACTGATAGCCCTTCACAATTCTGGCTACGGAGTGCGGGGTCGTTCCACTTAGTGTCAGTGGACCACCTCCAAAACTCGGAGCAGTACTCCTCCGCCAGCCAGTCTCCCTGCTAAAGCTAACGTAGTATGGACTCAGCCAGGGAGATGCGGTCAGGGTCGTCATATATATGACCTAGTGCCAGAATAAATTCCTCCACCATCTGGAGCAACTGGGAGTCAGACGAGAGAGAGAATGCCTATGCTTGGGGGTCATCCTGAAGTAGAGAGATGACGATCCCCACCCCTTGCTCTTCGGTTCCTTAGGAACAAGGACGTAACCTGAAGTATAGTTTACAGGCCTCCCTGAAAACAACTAACTTGTCACGCCCCCCCCCCCCAGAGAACCTGTCAGGCAAAGAGACCTTGGCTTCCACTAAGGGTTAATAGATGTTGATCCATCTCACAGCTTTATTCCATTTTGTTAAAAACAATGGTGCATTGCAAAATTGGTGGTGGAACTGTGTCCTTGATAAGGGAAGTCTGTACCCTTTCCCACCCAGGGAAGAGGGAAGCAGTAGTGTACCGTAATACACAAACCAGACTAACAAGGTAATACGAACAGAGATAAAGAAAAATACCAATCATACAAATATACACACATAAACAACAGAGGTAAACACTGGGGAGTGGAGGATGGGGTTAAACCTAAGTAGGAGAAGTAAGGGAATTATCACATAGTCAAAACCTAGCAACAGTCTCAGATAAATCCACCAAACACCTCAAATAACAGCCACCAACAACCTTCATCCATTCAGCAAAAGCTAGCTCTGACAATGAGTGCTAGCAAGGGCCCAGTTTATATAAGAGATGGAAGTGGTAAAAGTGCACAGCTGGGAGACTTAATTGTTATGATTTGGTAACAGAGGAGGACAGGAGCAAAACAGCAAGGCAGCCGAACACCTGAGAGTTTGGGAACTTATGGGTTGCAGATCCCTAAACTAACCGCACAACTAGAAGCAGGTGTGGAGCGTACCTACGGTGATCCTAGACGCCTCGGCACAGCCGGAGAGCTAGCTACACCTAAAGACAGAAACAGGAAAGCTAACTGCCCCGGAGTAGAGCCCCAAAGGAATAGGCAGCCCCCAAACATATAATGGCGGTTAGACAAGATAAAACACAAACGCAGACAGAAAATAGAGTGCGCAAACGCAAGGGCCAAACACTGACTAAATAGGACAGGAAAGAATAGAATACTATCTGCAACCCAGCAAAACCCTAGCAAAACTTCCAACACTTCTGATTACAAAAATGCTAAGACCACATGATCTCGCCACCCACTAAATCAGATCTCAGTGTGTACAAAGGCTAACCCGCAGCCACTCAAAAAGCAGGGAAAGAGGAATTGAACAAATAACAGTGGCTAAAGAAAAACAGAGAGTAGCACAGGCCCCAGGAGGTGACCTGGCTAACCTCCAACAAAGGTGCAGAGAAAAATGGAAATAGCAAACACAATAGAAACAAGCAGAAAATATCTTATCTGAAAGTAGCAGACGAAGGCAAGACACCAGCAGACTTCCAAATGAACCAGGAAACAGCAATTGATCACCAGCGAGGCTCATGGGAAGGCAGCTCCCTTATATCAGCCCAGTCAGTGAGTCCTGATTGCCAGCTATCGCTGCCAGGTGTGGAGGCCCCGTCATTAGATACAGCTTCAGTACCGTCATCAACCACCAGAGGGAGCCTCAGCTCAGAAATTGTCTCCAACATGTTCATAACACTTAAAGCTTCTAGGAGCTCTCAGTTGAGCAGATTAACCCCTGCACTGCTAAAAGAAACATACCATTTAATATGACGATGAAGCGCTTCTAATCAGTGCAGGAGTAAGAGAAGACGTTGCTGTCTTCTGGCTCCTCTCTGTCGTGGTAAACCTGTGACAATGCATCTATAAATGTAGTGTGTGGGTAGGCTTTTTTATTCTAACTCATATGGCATTGTTTGTTAAAAGGTCAATATTAACTAGTAGGATTTCTACCTCAAATAGGTGATGCTAGAGTCCAAGCCTTATGTCTCTGAAGAAGCATTTTGCATATTTAAATTCCTAGAGGAGCATTGCATGGCCTATAAGTCTCATATCATCTTTTCACTCTCCATAAGGCAAAATGTTTTCCCTTGAACCTTACACTTATGAGGAATAAATTTCTAGAGACATATGTTTGTAAATTCAATGCTTGCTTTGGCTTCTAATTCTAGGTCATGTGCCAAGTCTTGTTAAAGGGTCAATAATGTTTTCTTAGATTCTTCCTCCAATAGGTCGGACTAGAGTTCAAGTGTTGTGTCTCTCTAAAGAGGCTATGAGAGGAAAACACCCTGAAACATTTGTCTGCATATGGTGTGTCTATTTTGGCTGTATATCCTTAACAATGTGGCCACTCCCATCAGAGGGTAAATATTGCTACAACCAATGGGGTGCTAGAGTTCAAATTCTCTTCCTCACTGAAGAGGCTATTTGCATATTTATATTCTCAGAGAAACATTGCATGGCCTATGATAAGTCTTCTTACTAATGAGGGGTAAAAAAATGTTCCCTCTTAAATCCACTGTCAGAGACCTCTCACATAGCCAAATCAGATCTTCTGTGCACTGATAAGGGTCCAATACCTTGAAACACATTTCTGTCAGTGCAATATTTGGTTTGGTTTGGCTTTTTGCCCTAAGGCATGTAGCAAGTTTCATTAAAGGATCATCAATATTGATGTTTAGGATTGTTTCCCCAATAGGTGGTGCTAGGGTTCAAGTTATCTTTCTTTTTGAAGAGGCTGTTCGCATAATTAATTTCCCCGAGGAGCATTTCATTGCTTGTATGTCTCCTTACGCTTGGTACCATTTAATGGGAGAAATGTTCCCTTTTATATCCATTATAACTGTGATGGTAGCTGTCTAGTTATCATGTGCAACTTAGATAGGAGTTTCTGTTGCCCTTGTGATGCAATAATGTACTGTATGCCTAAAGCCTGGGTCTCACATAGCGATACACCAGCGATCCCGACAACAATCAGGATCGCTGGTGTATCGCTACATGATCACTGCTGAGCTGCCAAATAGGCAGCTCAGGCAGCGATCAGCACAGTGACACTGCGGGTAACATTGCTTAGTTACCCGCAGTGTACGTTGGATACCAGCGCCCTGATGCAGGGAGCTGGTAACCAAGGTACACATCGGGTTTCCAGGCGCTGCGCGGTGCCTGGAAACCCGCTGTGTACCTTGGTTACCAGCTCCCTGCATCAGGGCGCTGGTATCCAAGGTACACAGCGGGTTTCCAGGCACAGCCCCGCGCCTGGAAACCCGCTGTATACCTTGGTTACCAGCGGATCGCTGGTCTCCCGCCTGCCACATGCAGCGATGCGTGCCTGCCAGCGGGAGACCAGCGATCAAAAAAATGTCCAGGACATTCAGCGACGATCAGCGATACCCAGCAGGGGAGCTGATCGTCGCTGAATGTCACACACAGCGATATCGCAGGGAAGATCGCTGCTACGTCACAAAACTAGTGACTCAGCAGCGATCTCGCTAGCGAGATCGCTGTGTGAGACGGGGGCTTAAGATGGTGGTCTGCTTCAGAGAATATACATGCTTGTAATCCCTATGAGATACACATATATACAGTGTATGAAAATTTATGGTATACTTCTCTACATCTGGGTCCTGTGATCTCACGGGGATTACATGAATTTATCTTGTCACCATCTCAGTAACCTGGCCTGTATATATGATGACACTACAAAAGAATTTCCTATCACAGTTGCAGATGATGACTACATAGCTGCTGTCACACAGTTATTATGAAAATGATGACCTTTCAGTTGCCCTGTCCATATACGTATAATCTATTAATTTATTTAGGCGACTATAGCGGGAAGATCGGTAAGAAGCAGTGGCAGAGATCTATTCATACTATGAATTGGGATACAGTGGTAACAGCTTCCATATTTTTTTGCAGACTCATGTTTTGGAACTTTCATGTAGTCAGGATGAACCAACAGTACCAAAAAGAAAAAGATTCAGCGAGCCGAAACATCCCATATAGATGATCTGCCTCCTCCCATCACCACTGTTCTTAAGGCTCCTTACAAGTTATCCCATTCCACAGTTAATTCAATGTTAATTTTCATTTGTTAGTTCTGACATCTTTTTCCTTAAAGAATGAAATAATATTTTGTTCTTGTCAGAAGACATCGCTGATGTGCCACAACTCAAGATTGAAAAAGAAAAATATTAAAAGTGTAGCAGCTGCACAGCGAGCCATACGTGTCCCTCCTTGATTGTCTAATCTCCGTTAACTTCTGCATTGTGGATTCTTTTATAGACAGAAACCACAACTCCATACCCAATCCGTTGGCTAACAAAGACTCCAAGTGTGAACATAGTTCAAGACACTGGAATGTATAAGGCTCTCAGGAAAACCCTCAAGGCCATATTCTGCTCTTTGTTATCCTCATATGTGCCTTTGTATGAGTGTAGGATTCTAGCAGGAAAGCGGGATGCAGTGACGAGCAGGAGGCAGAGCAAGAGTTAACGTTTTTTTTTTTATAAAGAATAGTTATACAGAAAATACTCCACGCAGGGAGTGAGTGTGAGGATATATAGTTGAACAGAGCGTATACAATTATACAACGATAATAGAAGTGCAAATAATGGGTTAACTTATAAGTCTGTGGATCCCGGATGGAGTGGGCTGGAAAATCCCATGATGGTGCCTTGAGTGACGCAAGAAATCTCTGAACTGGTCCCGGAGAAAAGTGAGGCACTGTCTTTTTACAGTCGCGACATGTCCTGGCCTTCCCAGGCGTAGTCCTGTGGTCCTGGAATGAGGAGCAGCACGAGAGAATGCGTGGGGCACCGCGGTTGGTAAGCGAAGTCCCGAAGTGGAGGCCGCGGTCACGGTACACTGTATGGTGAGTCCTGTGTCGCGCGCCGGCCGCAGTCATCGGTACAGATCGGCTAAGGCCTCTTTCACACATCCGTTTTTTTACTTCAGGCACGTGTTGTTAAAAAAACGGATCCGGTACTGGATGCGTTTTTTTAGCATTGACTTTCATTAGCGCCGGATCGTGCCTGATGTCATTGCGTTGCATCAGTTTTTGTCCGGATCCGGCGGAAATGTACATTCCGGCGGCCGGACAAAACGGTGACTGCAACGTTTTTTATTTTTTCCGGAGCCGCCTGATAGTGCCTGAAGCGGCGCATCAGGCGGACGGAAATAATAGAAGTGAATGGAACTGGATCAGACTTTTGTGCAAACCGTCAAAAGACTGATCCGGATTCTGGAAATCAGGGACTACTACTACTACTACATTTTCCACTGTCTTCGGACATGCGAACCTGCATTTTCTGCCTCCAAAACTTCTTTTTCCGGGTTCAAAACTTCAGGTCGGATCCAGCAAAAAAACTGATCCTTTGCATCAGTTTTATCACTTCAGTGCCGGATCCGTCCTATCGGGTATTCGACGGATTATGCCTGACACAAAAAAACTGATGTGTGAAAGCAGCCTAAGCTTATTTGAGCCCGAAGCAAACACAGTGATTGTCTCTGGTGGTACACAGTCTGTATGCATGGGGGATGAAAGAGTACAGCGTGGGCTTGCTAGTTGGCGTCAGTCTGCGGAGAAGGAGTCACGCGCTGTCTTCCCACCAAGAGCCCTGTTCTGGAGACTGGCGCGCTCTAACTCTTTTATATCCGACTCGCCCACCACTGTCAGTGCAAAGGTCTATTCCAGTCAGCAAGTACTTCCCCCAGCAAAAATGGTGACAGCTCTGATAGTTCCGAGCCGACACAAGAGAAATATCACTAGCCTGGTCCATCTCCCTACATGAGTTCAGATCACCGTGCACATCAGTGATCACAACGTGTGTGTGCATATTGTTGTGAATGGTGATTTAAGTGTACACAGTGCCCTTATCAGAATGTTGAGCAAAGACAGAACAGGCAGTTGGTGTCATGAAAATCAGCATGATGTGTAGCACCTGTAGGAACCTGGTGTTACTTGCCTGTTCTAGTTCTATGCCAATAGCTGCGTCCTGTCCCCTCTTCGATCAGTCTTGTCAAGTCTTTTGATCGCCGAGCACCGATGACATTATCCTCTTAAGCCAATTCAACCTGACTAAGACAGCAGGACATTACACTTTGCCACCACTGCAGACACAAATCTATGCATCTATTCATAGTTCCAGCACTGCTTCATCAGACATAATTGGTACAACTGCTATTTCAGTTATTGTTGTTCCAACTTTGCTACATCAGTCATTGCTGTTCCAGGTCTGCTAAACCAGTTATGTATCTCTTTTATAACCCATTACATCACAACACTTCACCCCCTGCTGTCCTGAAACAGTACCACCTTTTTTGTGGATCACCTCACCAAGTAAGATGTAACACATTACAGTAGTGTGGGGTCTGTCATAAGAACCTAGCAATAGTGTAGGACAAGTCATGAGAACCAGGCACTACTGTAGGACCAGTCATGAGAACCTGACAGTAATGTGGGACCAGTCATGAGAACTTGACAATAGTGTGGGACCAGTCATGAGAAACTGGCAGTAGTATGGGACCAGTCATTAGAACCTGACTGTAGTGTAGGACCAGTCATGAGAACCTTGCAATAGTGTGGGACCAGTCATGAGAACCTTGCAATAGTGTGGGACCAGCCATGAGAACCTTGCAATAGTGTGGGACCAGTCATGAGATGAGGCAGTAGTGTAGGACCAGTGATAAGAACCTGGCAGTGGTAACCCATCTACATGTAGTGAAAAAATCTACATGGAAATGTATATACAGAATTGGTGATATGGTTCCTTTATTCTCAGTATTTGTGGCGAACCCAGAGGTCAGATCTATATCGATCTTAGCAGTATTTCATCACTTTGTGTTCTGTGTTGTGCTCTACCTCTCTACTAATGCAGGGACTGGTGATGTGTTGAGATGAAAGGAACTTACAAAACCAGTTTCACTTGTCCACCAGAACCGGTTCATTGAACTGGAAAACAAAAGAAAGGAGTTCCTATGTGCAGGTGACAAATCCTTGAATCCAGTCCACCATATTATTTCTATGAACAGTTTATTATACAGGACTGTGATAAACTAGGAATCAAAGTCTGTCCACCAGATGCTATAATAAGTAAGCTGTAAGGTACAGTGAAGGAAATAATTATTTGATCCCTTGCTGATTTTGTAAGTTTGCCCACTGACAAAGACATGAACAGTCTATAATTTTAAGGGTAGGTTTTAAAGGTAAGTTAATTTTAGCAAGGGGGAGATAGGATATCAAAAATAAAATCCAGAAAATCACATTGTATAAATTATATAAATTTATTTGCATTTTGCAGTGAGAAATACCGTAAGTATTTCATCCCACTGGCAAGCAAGACTTAATACTTGGTGGCAAAACCCTTGTTGGCAGCACAGCAGTCAGACGTTTTTTGTAGTTGATGATGAGGTTTGCGCACATGTCAGGAGGAATTTTGGTCCACTCCTCTTTGCAGATCAACTCTAAATCATTAAAATTTTGAGTCTGTCACTTGGCAACTTGGAGCTTCAACTCCCTCCATAAGTTTTCCATGGGATTAAGGTCTGGA
The DNA here is from genome assembly GCA_009801035.1 of Oophaga pumilio. Lineage (NCBI taxonomy): Eukaryota > Metazoa > Chordata > Amphibia > Anura > Dendrobatidae > Oophaga > Oophaga pumilio. Next base: position 42,466 of record VIAB01014626.1, on the reverse strand, counting down.
AACTGGCTAGGCCGCTCTACGACCTTAATGTGCTTCTTTTTGAGCCACTCCTTTGTTGCCTTGGCCTATATGTTTTGGATCATTGTCTTGTTGGAAGACCCTGCTATGACCCATTTTTAACCCCTTTCCGACATCGGGCACACATTTCTGCCGATGTTGGACTCCCTTCTTTTGATATGGGCTCCTGCGGTGAGCCCACATCTTTCCCGGGACGTGTCAGCGATACACCCTTGGCTATGAACTAGTTAAATGCCGCTGTCAAACGCTGACAGCGGCATGTAACAAGCGCTTCCAGCAATCGCGCTGGAAATAAACTCACTGGTGACCCGCATCACGTGATCGCGGGTCACCGGTTCGTTGGCATGACAGCCAGAGGTCTCCTGGAGACCTCTATAGTCAGTTCTGGCTTGCTGTGAGCGTCACCCAGTGGTCGGCGCTCACAGCAAGTGAGTAATTCTACTACATAGCTAGGCGATCTGATCATCAAATCTATGTAGCAGAGCCGATCAGGTAGTGGCAGCTTTTAGTCTCGCATGGAGACTATTGAAGCATGACAAAAGTGAAAAAACAATGTTTTTAAAAATATAAAAAAATATAAAACTTTAAATCACCCCCTTTCATCCCATTCAAACTAAAACAAAAATAAAATCAAACATACACATATTTGGTATCGCCGCATTCTGAATCGCCCAATCTATCTATAAAACAAAGGATTAATCTGATCGCTAAACGACGTAGCGAGAAAAAAATTCAAAACGCGAGAATTACGGTTTTTTGGTTGCCGCGACACTGCATTAAAATGCAATAACGGGCGATCAAAACGTCAGCTCGGCACGCAAAAAATATGCCCTCACCCAAAATGGAGATGCTACGGGTATCGCAAAATGATGCAATTTTTTTTTTTTTTAACAAAGTTTGGATTTTTTTTCACCACTTAGATAAAAACGAACCTAGACATATTTGGTGTCTATGAACTCGTAATGACCTGGAGAACCATAATGTCAGGTCAGTTTTTGCATTTAGTGAACTTAGTAAAAAAGCCAAACAAAAAAGTGTGGGATTGCAGTTTATTTGCAATTTCACCACACTTGGATTTTTTTTCCCCTTTTTTTAGTACATGACAGGTAAAATGAATGGTGTTCAAAAGTTCAACTCGTCCCACAAAAAAAAATCCCTCACATGCCTACATTGATGGAAAAATAAAAAAGTTATGGCTCTGGGAAGAAGGGGAGCGAAAAACGAAAATGCAAAACCAAAAAAAGCTTTGTGGGTTAAGGAGTTAATGTCCTGGTGGAGGGAAGGAGGTTGTCACTCAGGATTTT
>VIAB01014625.1:22872-41827 GCA_009801035.1 Oophaga pumilio | reverse complement strand
ATTTTTTCCTAACGGGCTTAGCACTTTATGGCAGGTAGTTGCTAACTATCTGCCTGTGCTGTACTGCTCCAGTCTCTACCAGCTCAGAGCTGTCACACACCACTCCTGCTGGTGATTTTCCTGCTTCCTGTGATGTCACAGGGCATCACGGCTGACATCCTGTTGATTGACAGCTGGTTCCCAACTGCCTTAAACTGACCTGGCTGTCAATCAACATGATTGTCACGACTCTGTTGTCGGGTGTTCCAGGACCAGGGGCTCTTTCCCTGTTTCTAATACTAAGGACTTTCTAGCTCGCCCTGTTCCCCTGATTACTTCTGATGGTGAAAATGCCGGGGCCAAGTACCTTGCCTTAGCTCCTGAATCTGACCACAGTCTGTACTCTTCCCCCACCCAGGAAAGAGGGGAGTAGTAGTGTACCATAATACACAAACCAGACTAACAACGTAATACGAACAGGGATGAAAAATACCAAACATACAAATATACTCACACAGACAGCAGAGGAATGCACTTGGGAGTGGAGGATGGAATTAAACTAAAGTAGGAGATGAAAGGGAGTTATCACACACTCAAAACTTAGCAACAATCACAGATAAATCCACCAAATGCCTTCTCCAATAATAACCACCAATAACCTCCAGCCATGCAACAAAAGCTATCTCTGACAATGAGTACTAGCCAGGGTCCAGATTATATAGAAGATGGGAGTGTTTAACAGTGAACTGCTGAACCTTAATGTCTAATGTCTTTATTTGTCTAATCAATGGTCTCATACATTGCAATACAGATGTACTGTAATGCATGAGACCTGTTAGATTACACTGGCAGAATCCCTGTTAAACCCTGCCTATGGTTGGTTCTAACAGGTCACCATTCTGGAACACCAGGAGGTCATTGTTTGACCTCCAGGTGCCATAACTACCATCGGCTACCCATGATTTTGTCACCAATGGGGTGCCGATGGGGGGTGAGAGAGGTTGTCGCCTCCCTCTCACAACCTTCTAAATGCCAGGATCGCTATCAATCCCGGTATCTGGAAGGTTAATCAGCCAGGAGCAGTGTGGGCACCAGCCCTTACCTAAAGGAGCTCTGCTATCAGCTAAGCAGAGCTTCCTGTGGTGATCCTGCAGGGAAATGCTGATGTTTCAGCACTCCCACTGATCACATGCTGTAATCTGTTAGTAACATTGACTATCTGATCACAGTGATCATCGAGCGAGGACCTCTGTAATTGGTCCCTGCTTCTCCAGCCGTGCCGATCAGCTGTTGGTGATTGCAGCCAGCACGGAGTTCTCGCTGTGTGTTTTCTCATAAAGTATAAATCCATGATTGGTATAGCATGTCATAATGCAGGGACTGACACCTGCTCATGACATGCTATACCTGTCATGTGGCATTAAAGGGTTAAAATAAATTTATCTCTGAAATGACAGAGATAAATGCAGGATCTGATTCCTGCTGCCAGTGGTTTAGTCAACATGAATGACATGACAGGTTCGCTTTAAGAAAAAGCTGTAAAATGTCCAGTCTTATTAGAGAGTTTTATATATACACACACACTCACACATACATATTCATGTGCAGGAATATACTGTATATACAGGAAGCCACATAAACATAGGTTGCATTAGACTGGTTCTGAGTCATTGTTTTGCACAGGAAAACTTTTTGGGCAAAGGTCATTATGAAGGGGTGGTGGAGGAGGTGAGCTGTGACCATTACCATTGTGAGCAGTGGATCCTGCTTAATCTATGTAGACGTGCTATCTGTCATGGTAATGCTGCTTCTGAAGCACATCAATTTTAAGAACTGACTTTTCACTTTCTGTCCAGTATATCCTACCAATTGACAGGCACAATTGTAACAAGATACCAACATTCTTCACTTCACCTGTCGGTGGTTTTACTGGAGTGTATTACATAGTTACATAGGTTGAAAAAAGACCTAGGTCCATCAAGTTCAACCTTTCTCCACCAATTGTACATTTTGTCACTAAATTATCTATAACACACAATGTTATGTGTACTAAGGAAATCGTCCATCCCTTTTTTAAAAGCTGTTATAGTGTCTGCCATTACTACCTCTTGTGGTATTGGTTACCAAGCTGGCTGTGAGAGTAGGTATCAGGGACCAAACATGCGGCAGGGACGCTCATTTAGCCAAAGAAGTCACCTGGATACTGAAGGTATGTTGAAGTCTATACACGTAGCTTACTCTGACACCCTTCTGAAGGAAATTTGGGCCAGAAGATAAAACATTATAGGAAAATGCTGTAAAATCAATGACACTGACAGTTACTCGGTGTAACAAGGATTTCCTCTGCTCTTAAACTGCACTCTGTAACTTTTTTATTTCTTTCATATTTCAAGTCTCAGATCCACACGAAAAATGCTCAGGAGTTATAGCTTTTCATTTGCACCAGCATTTGGAGTCAACGGAAAATCACTACATATAAAACTTTCATCAATGGAACAAACAAACTCAGTTTTTGAAAGATTGCCAATATGACATTCACCAATGCTGTGATTTATCATGTACATGATTCTGTAACCTCTTTTCAATATCCCGATAGTCTTCTTCTGGAAATCCACATTAGGGTAAACCACGGATCTTTACTTTACATTTTACTGTCCTATTTATAGCATATTAGCAAATTATGTATGACTATTTGATTTCATAGTTTTGCTGGGTGGCAGTGCTAACGATATTTAACCCTCTGAAGAGCCAGAATTTTTTTATTTCCACTTTTGTTTTGCTTTTTTTTTTGTTCTCCTCTTGTTCCAAGACTCATAACTTTTTCATAACTTAACAGCACAGCTATATAATAGCTTGTTTTTTACAGGACAAGCTGTAATTTTGAAGTATTCATTTTATATTACAATGTACTAGAAAAAGGGAAAAAAATCTAAGTGCAGTGAAATTGTGAAAAAAATGCAATTCCGCCATTGTTTTTGGGGCTTTGATTTCATGGAGTTCACTGTGTGGCAAAAAAAGACTTGTGTATTTTTCTTACTATTATTTTAGTAATGATAAAAAAAGTGTTGCCCTTTTCTGACACCTATATATTTTATATTTTGACACCCATAGAGCTGCGCAATGGCTGTTTTTTTAACTAGTGTTTTAACCACTCACAGACATGTGTTAGTAAATAATTTTCATTAATAAAAAAAATGGCATAACCTAATATTTTTTACTCTTTTTTTATTTTTTTACAATTTGCGTGAAAATCTGATGTAGATTTAGGTTGAATTTATTCAAAAACATGGAAAATTTGCAAACATTCACAAAAATTCAAGCACCACTATTCTCACATACGTAAACTGACAATGTCTATATGTTCCACCCAATGGAGTCCATGCAGTTGTCACTTTTCTTCTGGCCTCCAGCATTCTTTGCAATTGTGCTTTGAATATGATAGACATAAATATTCCATACCCAGCAGATAAATAGAGCTATTAGTGGGCTCACTGACCTCATTAGTACGCACATAAGAGAGAGGGAACACAGCTACACCAATGAAAACAACATTATTTATGAAATAGATCAGTTTCCACCCAATGTCACATTCGGGTTTACACTAGAGCTGCACGTGGGCATCTAGACTGAAGTGTCGTCAAATATATTAAAATGCATCCATCATAAAATTGCATCCATTTTTCACCATGTCTGATATCATATTTGGAAAATGAGTTACCATTAGATATGGCTCACTGTAAATAACATTTTCATTTCTATGTCAACCTCATTTTTTTTCCAGGAAAAGTTATCTCAAGATTTTTTTTCTAACAGTATAACCTAAGTAAAAAAATGATTTATGGAAAATAAAACATTCACTTTTTCTGTTACTTTCGACCCTTTGAAGACACAGGAGAATAAATATCTGTGGCACAAGCCCTTAGCCAGCAGTCATAATGTAAATTAATGATAGTTGGAAAGAGATGTACAATGTGTATTATATTCATTTTTTTTATTATTAATGGCTTTATCTACGCTCCACTAACTGGAAATTCCTTCAGTGAGACCCCGCTTATCATAAACAGATCTCATTATTCAAAAGCTTTTTTCTGTGTTCATTGATGGTCATTGTTCTCGGCTCCCTGGATCTCATTTTTATGAGAGTAGCTATAGAAACATATGTTTCATTCCTGAAGCTATGACACTTTTTTTGACATTGCCAACCAGAATAATTATACTGTTAGGAGTAGAGTAATTAATTTTGGATCACCAGTAAAAATGTGGCTTCTTATTGACATTACAGAGATAAGTCCAAATTTCACGACACAGAATGTGCTAAAATATAAGAATATATCCAGCATTGAAGATCAAAAGTCCCCAAAAGTCTCTGATTATTTTATAGCAATGATAATATACCATACATCACCGGGACTTCAGAAACAAATCAATGGCCAAATGCAAGTGGTGATGCTTGCATCTATGGCACTCGACCATGGAGGTCACCCATTGTAGGGTGGTGTTACACATAGTGCTTTCAAGTATAAAGGTGTGTTTTTGTGCCATTTATCCAGGTATCTTCTCCTGATTTAATCCTCTTTTTTAACCCTGCTGCCATATATTAGCTTTTTATGCATATTTCCATAGACTTTTTCATGGGACTTAAAAATATATGTTAAAAAAAACCTGAAGCAGATTAAAAAAAAGCTCAAAAGGCTGAACATATGAACAGCAAGCTATTTGTAAATGTAAATACATGTTTGTTCTTTTTAATACTTTTTCAGGTGGACTACAGAGCAAATACAGTATGAGCATACTGTATATGCTAAAAAAAAATACATTGTGTGCTCATGCCTTAAAAATACCACTCAAAAAGCACATCTTGTAAAAAAAATGGCTAACAAACCACAAAAATTATATAAAAAAAGGTATATTTGAAGAAAAGTTGAGGGTATAGCCATTTGGGACTTATCTTTTACAGATTTTCTGCACTGGACTATCTGCAGCTACAAAATCCACAGCAAATTTTGCATATTTTATTCATGGAAATGCTCAGATCAGTCCACATGCCTTCCACCACATTTATTATGTTTTAAACAAGGTTTTTGACATGCTCAACAAGGGAACATGGCCTATTAAATAGTGGCAAGAGAAAGGGGCACAGAGCAAATTGAGATTCCAGTGCAGCAAAATGACATTACAATTTGTTGGACCAACTGATACATGGTTAGATTAGACTCCCAAAAGAGGCACAAAACTTATCCAACAGCATTAACCACTGTGATAAAATTGGTGCAATTTAAAATTTTGTAGTCAGTCTGTATTGTCTATAAGCTAAGCAGCTATAATACACGTCCAAAATCTAAAAAATGTAGTCAAATACAGGTGTATCTCACAGAATTAGAATATCATCAAAAAGTTAATTTATTTCAGTTCTTCAATACAAAAAGTGAAACTCATATATAATATAGAGTCATTACAAACAGAGTGATCTATTTCAAGTGTTTATTTCTGTTAATGTTGATGATTATGGCTTACAGCCAATGATAACCCAAAAGTCATTATCTCAGTAAATTAGAATAATTTATAACACCAGCTTGATAAAACGATTTTAAATCCGAAATGTTGGCCTACTGAAATGTATGATCAGTAAACGCACTCAATACTTGGTCGGGGCTCCTTTGACATTAATTACTGCATCCATGCGGCGTGGCATGGAGTCGATCAGCCTGTGGCACTGCTGAGGTGTTATGAAAGCCCAGGTTACTTTGATAGCAGCATTCAGCTTGTCTGCGTTGTTGGGTTTGGTGTCTCTCATCTTCTTCTTGACAATACCACATAGATTCTCTATGGGGTTAAGGTCAGGCGAGCTTGCTGCCAATCAAGCACAGTGATACTGTTGTTTTTAAACCAGGTATTGGTACTTTTAGCAGTGTGGACAGGTGCCAAGTCCTGCTGGAGAATGAAATTTCCATCTCCAAAAAACGTATCCGCAGAGGGAAGCGTGAAGTGCTCTAAAATTTCCTGGTAGACGGCTGTGCTGACTTTGGTCTTGATAAAACACAGCAGACCAATACCAGCTGATGACATAGCTCCCCAAACCATCACTGACTGTGGAAACTTCACACTAGACCTCCAGTAGCTTGGATTGTCTGTCTCTCCAATCTTCCTCCAGACTCTGGGACCTCGATTGCCAAGGTCTAGTGTAAAGTATAGTTTGTAAGTAAGTAAAGGAGTTTCGGACCACCAGAAGTCTTCCTAGACCTGGCCGTCAAGCCAAACTGAGCAATCGTGGGAGAAGAGCTTTGGTGAGAGAGGTAAAGAAGAACCCCAAGATCACTGTGGCTGAGTGCCACAGATGCAGTAGGGAGATGGGAGAAAGTTCCACAAAGTCAATTATCACTGCAGCCCTCCACCAGTTGGGTCTTTATGGCAGAGTGGCCCGACAGAAGCCTCTCCTCAGTGCAAGATATATGAAAGCCCACATAGAGTTTGCTAAAAAAACACATGAAGGTCTCCCAGACTATGATAAATAAGATTTTCTGGTCTGATGAGACAAAGATAGAACTTTTTAGTGATAATTCTAAGTGGTATGTGTGGAGAAAACCAGGCACTGCTCATCACCTGCCCAATACAATCCCAACAGTGAAACATGGTGGTGGCAGCATCATGCTATGGGGGTGTTTTTCAGCTGCAGGGACAGGATGATTGGTTGCAATTGAAGGAAACATGAATCCGGCCAAGTACAGAGATATCCAGGATGAAAACATCTTCCAGAGTGCTCTGGACCTCAGACTTAGCCGAAGGTTCACCTTCCAAAAAGACAATGACCCTTAGCACACAGCTAAAATAACAAAGGAGTGGCTTCAGAACAACTCTGAGACCATTCTTGACTGGCCCAGCCAGAGCCCTGACCTAAACCCAATTGAGCATCTCTGGAGAGACCTGAAAATGGCTGTCCACCAACGTTCATCATACAACCTGACGGAACTGGAGAGGATCTGCAATGAAGAATGGCAGAGGATCCCCAAATCCAGGTGTAAAAAACTTGATGCATCATTCCCAAGAAGACTCATGGCTGTACTAGCTCAAAAGGGTTCTTCTACTTAATACTGAGCAAAGGGTCAGAATACTTATGACCATGTGAAATTTCAGTTTTTCTTTTTTAATAAATTAATAAACATTTCTACATTTCTGTTTTTAGTGTACATTAATGAGAAAATAATGAACTTTTTTGAATTTACCAAATGGCTGCAATGAAACAAAGTGTGAAAAATTTAAAGTGGAGTGAATACTTTCCATACCCAATGTACATTGCGAACTTGTGACCGTTACCTCTGACTCCCGGCTGAGACCAGGGCCGCACTAGGATGAGCTAAAGACAGCGGCTGGTAAGTATGAGACTAGAGGCATGGAATTTAGACTAGTAGCACCACTACAACACTGAAATTAAAGAAAAAATGCTGTTGTGGTGCTTTAAGTGTACAGTACAGACCAAAAGTTTGGACACACCTTCTCATTTAAAGATTTTTCTGTATTTTCATGACTATGAAAATTGTAAATTCACACTGAAGGCATCAAAACTATGAATTAACACATGTGGAATTATATACTTAACAAAGAAGTGTGTAACAACTGAAATTATGTCTTATATTCTAGGTTTTTCAAAGTAGCCACCTTTTGCTTTGATGACTGCTTTGCACACTCTTGGCATTCTCTTGATGTACAATTTTGATAGTCATGAAAATGCAGAAAAATCTTTAAATGAGAAGGTGTGTCCAAACTTTTGGTCTGTACTGTACGTATATGACAGAATAAATACTGCCTTGTTGTGCCAAGATATAATTCCTTACAACTGACAGAGCTATCAATATGAGTTTGCAACTCACTTAGAAAACAAACAAAAAGAGCTTTGGGTTATAGAGTAGCACATTAAGTGCTCACATAGGTTTTCTGCATGCAATATATTGGATTATCACAGAGGCTGGAAAGTGAGATAATTTGTTTAGTAAAGTATTGAGTAAAGAGAGAATGAAATTAAAATTGAGTGTTGGTAATGGGCTGGGAGAGTTTATTGTTTATATCAAAATCAAGTGGTGAAGTAGGTAACTCGATAGTGTTGAAGTGTGTATTTACCCCTACAAATAGTATATGTTTGAGTTAAGAAAAATACTAATTTTTGCAAGTAGTCACCAATTCACGTTTTTCTATTTATTAAAATAGAAGTAGACTCCCTTGTGTGTGTTGTCGTCCCTAAGGATGAGTCAAATGCAGATAACTCTTTATATTATTTAGAAAACATAACTAATTCTACGTAAAAGACACACAGTACATATCTCACCAAATCCAAACAGATAATTCAAAATTGAAGTAATTTTCCAAATAAATTGAAAGTGGTTATGTCTCTGCTCCATACGAACGAAAGAAATTACATTACACTACCCGTACAAAAGTCAGACATTTCCAATAGCATAATAATAATGATAATAATATTGTTACTATTGTTATTATTTTCGAGTTAAGTACTCAGCATAAGGTCGGGGTGACACTTGCAAGTGTGATGCGAGAAACTTGTGCGAGTCTCTGGCATCAATACCCGGCACTCGGGACCAGAGTGTGTGGCTGCATAGTGGCCGGTCCTAGTGCCGGCGGTAGTGCCGGTTATTGATGCGAGTTTCTCGCATCACAGTCGCAAGTGTGACCCCGGCCTAATTCTGAGATTCCTTGTTTCGTTTTTTTTTTCCTTTATAGTGAAATGACAGGAATGTTTATGTCATGCAACATACCAGTGGCACTACAGTAGTTGTCTTACACCAAAAATGTGCACTCTGTGATGTGCTAATGTAGAACAAAGCAACTTTCTCTAATTTTCAAAACTTCGCACAATTTCACATGCTATCTCATGACCTGGGAAAATTAACCCCTCCACGACTTTTGACGTCTAGTTACGTCATGTCAGGTCGCTGCCTTTGATGCAGGCTTGCAAGCCGAACCCATATCTTTCCCAGGAGATTTGATTTAATCAGCCATCATCTGCCTCCAGCATCCGTGGGTGGAGATCCACGTCTGTTAATCTAATAAATGGCGCTGTTAATCTCTGACAGCAACATATAACACGCGCCAGCAGAAGGATGCATCATTCCACAAGCTCACTACATATAGTCAAGTGATTAGATGATCGCCGCTTCAAATCACCTAAGGGGACTAACAAGTACAGTAAAAAGAGAGAAAAATAGTTTTTAAAAATATTTAAAAAAATTTAAAAATAAAAATGGTCAAATCACCACACACATATTTGGTATTGCTGGTACAGAAAAGTCCAATCTATCAAAAAATATAAACTAAGATATCGTATATACAGTACTCGTGTATAAGCCGAGTTTTTCAGCACATTTTTTGTGTGCTGAAAATGCCCCCCTTGGCTTATATATGAGTCATTGTCCCACAGGACCGGCGGGAGAGGGGGAGCGGCGAAGCAGCGGGTCACAGAGGCAGGAGCCTGCGTCTGCGGCTGTAACTGTGCACACTGCTAAAGAGAAATGAATATTCATTTCTCTTATAGCTCATACAGTGACACCTGCAGCCGCCGGCTTCCAGAAGACATCCTACTCATCTTCCAGCGCGCCCTCGCTGCATCTAGTTTGTTCCGGCACCAGCAGCATTTCCGTCCGAGCGATCACGTGGCCCCGCTCATTAAGGTAATGAATATGCACGCCTCTCCACTCCCATAGGTGTGGAGTGAATATTCATTACCTTCATGAGCGGGGCCACGTGATCGCTCGGCAGGAAGAGCTGCAGGCGCCAGAATGAGATACTGAAAGGGCGCGCTGGAAGGTGAGTAGGATGTTTATTTATTTATTTTTTAATAGGAAACATGCAGGGATAGGGGATAAGGAGCCATGCATACTAGAACAGCGACGGGGAGCCATGCATACAGGGATGGGATGGGGAGTCATGCATACCAGGACTGCCACGGGGGAGCCATGCATATAAGGACAGGGACCGGTAAGCCATGCATACCAGGACAGCGATGCAGGAGCCAAGCCATGCATACAATGACAGGGATGGAGGAGCCATGCATACAATGACAGGGATGGAGGAGCCATACATACAATCACAGGGACGGAGGAGCCGCGCATACAATGACAGGGACGGGGAGGCATGCATATCAGGACAGGGATGATGGGACAATGCATACCCGGCTTATACTCTAGTCAATAAGCTTACCCAGTTTTTCATGGCAAAATTATGTGCCTCGGCTTATACTCAGGTCGGCTTATACTTGCGTATATAAAAGTAATTTGAATGGTAAACGGCGTAATGAGAAAAAATTGAAACACCAGCAATAAATCAGAGGCAATCAAAACATCATACAAAATTGTATTAGTATAAACATCCGCACAGGGCACAAAATATAAGCCTTCACACAGCCCTATATCCCTAAAAATGAAAACGTTACAGGTCTCAGAAGATGGCAATAAAAGCTGAAAAAAAATTCAACTTACAAATTCCTGATTTTTTTCACCACTTAAGTTTAAAAAAAAAATACATATTTGACATCTACGTACTTGTACTAACCTGGAGAATCATATTGCCAAGTCAGTTTTACCTTTTTTTGCAATTTTAACGCACTTGGAATTTTTTTTCCCACTTTCCAGTGCATCATATGATAAAATTAATGGTGTCATTTAAAAGCACAACTCATCCTGCAAAAAAACAAGACCTCAAACGGCTATGTGGACGGAAAAATAAAAAAGTTACAGCTCTTGAAAGAAGGGGAGGAGAAAACAAAAATGGAAAAATGGAAAATAGCCCGGTCATGAAGGGATTACAGCTTAACCTGAGCTCCTGAAGCACTGATAAGAGAATAGCTGTCTCTTTTAGCTAATAAATGGACATAAGGTACTGTCACACTAGGCGAGATCGCTAGCGATATCGCTTAAGCGACAGCGATTTTATGACGTAGCAGCGACGTCGTCAGCGATGTCGCTGTGTGTGACATGTAGTAGAGATGTGGCCCCTGCTGCGATGTCGCTGATCGTGCACGAACGTTCTGGACCGTTTTTTGATCATTGGCGTCCCACTGGTGAGCCTGAATCGCTGAGTTTGACACCCTTTATGAACGACGATCGACCTCGTTGGCGACTCATGTCAGCGGCGCAGGCGGGACTAGGTTTTCTTTAGAAACGCCCCTCAGCTCCGATTGGTGGCCACAACATCTAGTCCTTTGTGCGTTGTTGCGAGGATACTATCGTGTGTGGGGTTTTGCGATCCTGTCAGAGTCGCTACAGCGCTTCATCTTTGCCATTTATACAAGACATTTTTGGGATTCTGAAAAAATGAATCCGGGGCAAACGCAATAGCGGCACAGACTGGATCGCAGTAGCTGCAAAGCAGAAGGCTAGCAGGACGCAGTATGGAACGATGCTGGAAATACATATGAACCACTTGCGCTCGAGAACAATGGAAGGGAGCGCTAATATGTCGTCTTTTATGACGCAGACGTCCAATCACAAAGCGAGAGCTGTGACATATGACATACAATGACCACCAATCTGTGCTGAGGGGCGTGGAAAAGGTTGCGCTCAATCTTTAACAATACATGCTGTGTGACAGGTCCCAACGACCGCCGAGGTCGTTATACTGATCGCTGATCGCTGATGTGTCGTTTATGAGATCTTCCTGTTTGGAAGTTGCTAGCAACCATATAGCGATGTACAAACGATCTCTGCCAGGTCGTGTCGTTGTCGTGATTGCTTGTGCGATCGCTTAGTGTGACAGTACCTATAGACACATAAGGTGGGAATGGAACCTCCCTCTACCTGAGGCTCTAAATATCTATGAGCATTTAGGACCATGTTACAGCAGTGAAATTGCAGCATCCATAAAGTTGTTAAGGTGTATATGCAATTTTATGAATATTACATTTATATATTAGAAGTCATAGGATGTTTTTGCACACTTGAATCCATCTAAGTCCGGAGTCACAGTAGCATGTAGCATCCAATTTGAAATGCTAATGACCCTCGGCTCCTGTCCTGCTGCGAGCGTTAGCCAAGTGTCAGTGCCCAGTGCTCTGAGCCTCTCACATGACAGGATCAGAGCACAGCTGGGGAGGAGACAGAGAAAGTAATTTATCTCCTCTGCTGCCAGTGTTGGCGGGAATTGCATTGCACTCAGGTGGTATCTGAGTGCAGTGCGATGTTTCACTCACAACCATAGCCTTCTATGGATACGTGTGATCCAATTCTCGCTGACATATGCAGTATGCTGCGATTGTTTTCTCATGCCGAATCGGCATGAGAAAATAATCACAGATCTAAGCTGCCCCATAGTATAACACTGGGCTGAGTGCTAAGCGGTGTTTTATTGGATTGCACTCGGCTGAGTTATATGGTAGTGTGACTCTGGCTTAATTCTTTCACTCTATACATTATAGGACCCAAACATATCAGGAAATGACAAAACAGCATCATAAGACTGGACTGTACAAGAAATTTGGCAGTGGATTACTCACGATACGCTCCAAGCATGTGACAACAGAACTGGTTTATTTATGAACAATCAGGAACAGTATATGATAAGCTTAATAGATCAGGAATAAATCATTTGTGTGTCTCTATCTGTGCAGCATCTACAGCAGGCTGCTTTTCTCATACAGAGAGAGAAGAACAAACAGGAAATACAGTCACATGCTCTCCCTGTGTGAGCCTTTGGGAGTTTTTTTGTGCTAACTTTATAAACAGCATACAAATCTATCAACTAAACACTTATAGACAGGAATGGAGTTGTTGCACCAAACATATTCCAACACCCCCACTCAACAACTACTTATCCTGTTAGTTCCATTGCGGTTCTGAAGTCCACAAACTTTGCTCTTGATAATGGTTTTGTCATACCATTGGCTATCATCTTGTCAGATTCGCAAAAAACAAAGTTGAGTACACCATGTTCCACTAAGTCACGTAAGTGGTGATGTTTTACATCAATATGCTTAGTCCCACTGCTGAAAGTTCCAGGACAGGCCGAGGTACAAGACTCCATCTTGGACAAGGGCTAACAGGCTCAATGTAAAATCCAGAATCCTTACACTAGTGTCAATATAATCACTGCATCCCTAGATGAATTAATTGAAAGGTTTAATTGGTAAAAAGGTGGCCACTTATGGGGAGTTCTGCTGTTCTGGCGCCTCAGGGGCTCTGCCAATGTAACATGGCACCCTCAAACAAGTGCAGCAAAATCTGCACTGTATTATGGTTCTACTTCCCTTCTGAGCTTTGCACTGTGCCTTTCTGCAAGATAAGGGAGGTGTTCCACCCCTGCTTTGTGAGCCATGCACATAAGAGCCGTTCTCCCCTTTGGACATTGCCTTTCTGAATCCTGCTCATGTAGGTACTATACACATAACCAGGTTTTTAAATACATCAGTTAGGGATTAGATACATTAGTCAGGGACTGCTCTGATATGTGTATACCTTGACATTTGGTAGAGCGGCTTAGTATACATTTTTTGCAAAAAAAAGTGTCAACCAAATACCCTGTGTTTTATCATCTTTTTACCAGCACTTGCTGTCTACTGTTACTTTTTTACAGTTTTCTGTTGGTGTGAACAATGTCCCTTGTTCACTGTGTGCATGGCTAATGTGCTTGTATTTAACTGTGCCTTAAAAGTAGTTTTCAACCACATTGGTGAGCTCAGGACAAATTTCACAACTAATTTTGGGTTCAATTTCCTCTTTTTGCCCTTGTGAAAGCCCATGCATAGAAATACATGCAGCCGCGCACTCCACTCCCGAGTGCCGGCGCCAGAGCTGGGATTTCACATGCGAGCGACGGACGTTTTCGTCGCATGTGTGATTCCGGCCTAAGGAGTCTAGTTTCCAAAAATTGTGTCACTTGTGGGGGGTTTCCACTGTTTAAGCACATCAGGGGCTCTCCAAACATGACATTGCCTCCGCTAATTATGCCAGCAAATTTTACATTCAAAAAGTGAAATGGTGCTCCTTTCCTTCCGAGCCCTGCCGTGTGCCCAAACAGTGTTTTTCTCCCTCATATGGGGTATTAGCATGCTCTGGAGAAATTGGCCAAAACGTATTGTCCATTTTCTCCTGTTACCCTTGCGAAAGTAAAAAAAAATTAGGTCTAAAGGAAAATTTTTGTGAAAGAAAAGTAAATGTTTATTTTTTCCTTTCTCATTCCAAAAATTCCTGTGAAGCACCTGAAGGGTTAATAATCTTCTTTAATGTGGTTTTGAGTACCTTGAGGGGTGCAGTTTTTAGAATGGTGTCATTTTTGGGTATTTTCTGTTATATAGGCCCCTCAAAGTCACTTCAAATGTGAGGTGGTCCCTAAAAAATGGTTTTGCAAATTTTGTTGTAAAAATGAGAAATCACTGGTTAACTTTTAAACCTTTTAACTTCCTAACAAAAAAAAATGTTTCCAAAATTTTGCTGATGTAGACATGTGGGAAATGTTATTTATTAACTATTTTGTGCGATATGACTCTCTGATTTAAGGGCAAAAAAATTAAAAGTTTAAAAATTGCAAAATTTTTGCCAAATTTCAGTTTTTTTTTTCACAAATAAACACAAGTCATATAAAAGAAATTTTACTACTAACATGAAGTGCAATATGTCAGGAAAAAACAATCTCAGAATCACCAAGATCCGTTGAAGCGTTCCAGAGTTATGACCTCATAAAGTGACAGAGGTCAGAATTGTAAAAATTGGCCCGGTCAGAAAAGTGAAAACAGGCTTCGGGGCGAAGGGGTTAAAAAAATTAGACCCCAGACTAGGCTTTGAATTTAAATTAAGATCATTATACCACCAAGAAATTCAACCCCCTTTTGAGATTTTACAAAGTGTTTTACACCAGTTTTATGTCGAAAAAAAACTTTGATGAATAAAGTTCCACCAAACCTGTCTAAACCTACACATCCCCTTATGCGCCTCTTTAATGTTGCAGCAACATTTTTGGCTTATACCTCCTTGCAGTGTTAAGGCCCCGTCACACATAACGAGATCGCTAGCGAGATCGTTGATACGTCACGGGTTTTGTGACGCAATAACGATTTCGCTAGCGATCTCGTTACGTCTGACAGGTAGCAACGATCAGGCCCCTGCTGTGAGATCGCTGATCATTACAAAGCTTCCTGGACCATTCCTGGGTCGTTGCGCTCCCGCTGGGCAGTGTGCATCGCTGTATTTGACACCTAACCAACGACCTCGTTAGCGATTCAGAACTGAAACAAGTAGGCGTGCATAAATTGGACTTTTCCGCGCCCCTCGTCTTCAATTGGTGGTCGCTACAGCGTTCTCATTTCCCGCCGTGCATAAAGAAAGCAACAGAATAGCGATTCCATCCTTTGTTTCTGACCTCGTGCTGGATTGCAGATCTTAGCAGAATTCTCCGGGTTGTGTGGAGTCACAGCCGAAGAACACTACAATCCACAAACCAGAACGCTTGTCAGGAACAAAGCCCAGATGAATAGATACAGAGTCACAGCCGAAGAACGCTGCTACGATCCGAACCAGAACGCAAACAGGAACAAAGGGACGGAACTGCTACATCGTGGTTTTATTTTAAACCTGCCGCCCAATCAGAACGCAGTAGCGTCCACAAATCGGAGATGATTGGTGACACAGTACAGCCCCTATCAATTTGTGGATCGTTGAAATAGCTGCTGTATGAAAGCGTCCACATGAGCAACGAGATCGTTAGTTAGATCGCTGGGGCGGCCGAAATCGTTGGGAAGTTCTGCATGTTTGACAGCTCCCCAACGATCACAATACGGCTCTCCAGCGATCTCAAAATCGTGACGTAATAACGATCTCGCTAGCGATCTCGTTATGTGTGACGGGGCCTTTAGAGCAAGCAACCTGAAAAAAACACTTGTAATGTCACAATTATCTAGCAGAAAAACTTCCAGCTTATCTAAGGGCAGATGGCTCACAACGTTCATGAGCGATCAGCGACATCGCAGCAGGGGCCACATCGCCGCTACATGTCACACACAGCTAAGTCGCTAACGAGATCGCTACTGCGTCATAAATCGGTGACGCAGTAGCGATCTCGTTAGCGATCTCGTTTAGTGTGACAGTACCTTAAGGCAAAGGGCCCTTGTTGACTTCTGTTCATTTGATGACAGTGGCCTCATTGTCCTCTGTAGTTTCAAGAAAGAGTCAATAAAACAACAGCTGAATGCCATGGAGGATTTTCTCTTCATGACTTTACAATGCAGTACTAACTACTACATATGGCTGAAGGAACAGGTACTATGCTAGCTGGAAGGAATGCTGATCCAAACCTTTGGAAGCGTAGATCAAATGATCCTGTACTTGGCATCTCAATTCTAGGAACTCTATCTGATATTTCTTCTTTGTAGTAATAATTGAGAGCTACTGTATGTTCATAAATCTTCCTAGATATATAACTGACCTAAAATATCTCAAACCATTATGTCTGAATATGTGATTTTATTGTTAATTTATAATTCCTAAAAGGTGGACACTTGGAAGCTAAATATTGTATCCAGAATCGATCCAGGAAGCTATTCAGCAATTGACTGGCATAAAACACAGCTAATCTAGACTCAACCTTCCCTTTCTTAATCCTCTTGCTAATGTTTCCTGTCTCTGCAGCTAGTCATTCACTTTTTGCAGGTCATAAGTTTACCCTTCAGCCGAGAGGAGCATGTGGATATCTACAGTCTGCCTTTATAGTAGACAGTGTAATTCCTACTAAAGGCTTTCTTCACACTTATATCTTTCTATATACTTTTATAAGTTGTTTCTCTATTCTAATTTAAAAAGTAAATAAACGTGGGACGTGGACAATGGAACTGTAAATTGCTACTGTCTAAAGCATATCACAACCAAAATTGGTCCCAATTGGTTCATTATTAATAATTCATCAGCTGTAGTGACGACAGATAAATCCTCCTTGCAAATAATCCAATAAAGGATATCTCAAAAATGCCCAATTTGGATTAAGGTCTTCATAGATTGTAAGCTTGCGAGCAGGGCCCTCATTCCTCTTGGTATCTACTTTGATCTGTGTTTATTGTTATGCTGTAATGTCTATTGTCTGTACAAGTCCCCTCTATAATGTAAAGTGCTGCGGAATATGTTGGCGCTATAGAAATAAAATTATTATTATTATTATTATTCAGACAACAGGAATTTATCACAGAAGCAATAAGAAAGCAGTCAGAGTTTCATCAGCGTTTGGTAAGTATACCTTTTTACCATCAGAGTTTCATCGTTTTTTCTCAGATAAAAAACAAACGAAAAAACCTATGACGGTTTCTCAAGCTTCTCCTTATAAAACAAGCAACTTTTTAAAATCACTTTTTATTAAAATGTCCCTGTATGTACTTTTCACAGAGTGAACGGCAAATACTGGTGTCTACAAGTAGTGCTTGCACATATGCAGTGTTCACAAGCTCTTTCCTACCGAGCTTGTAAGCACTGAGGTACAGTTCATGAATAAGAGTAGCGTTGTTGCTATATCATGACCACACACAAATGAAACATATAAAGAATAAACTTAAAGGGGTTATCCGAGATTAGAAAACAATTCCCCATAAGTTGGCAGCTGCAGAATGTAACAAAATCACTGATACTTAAGCTTGCCAGGTCCAG
The DNA here is from genome assembly GCA_009801035.1 of Oophaga pumilio. Classification (NCBI taxonomy): domain Eukaryota; kingdom Metazoa; phylum Chordata; class Amphibia; order Anura; family Dendrobatidae; genus Oophaga; species Oophaga pumilio. The sequence goes on along the minus strand of VIAB01014625.1, from coordinate 24,230 downwards.
CGCTGCCTCATTACCAATGCCCCAGTATCTGATGACAGACTGAGCCCAGAGATTGGCTGCAGCTGTCACATGTGCTGTCACCACTGCAAACTGTCAACAAAGAATTGCACAGTCGTGAAGAGGAAGCGCAGGATCTGGAGAACTTTTATTTTCTAGAGAGGCAACTCTCTGGGGAAAATAAATATATGCTGGACACTGCAGATAACACCTTTGATAATAATAATAATAAAAAAAACAATGGTGGCATTTTTTTTTTACTTGAGAATAGAGGAAACATTAACTAGTTTATAGGGAGTTTTGCCTTCTCTAAGTTTTAGAAGTGTAGGTGATATGAAGTATGTTACTTTCCTCATTCTCTTTCCTCGTCCTGTGAAGGTTAGACCAGTCTCTGGCTAAAAGAGTTATGGGTCCTCGGGAATGTGATCACATCCTTATCAGAATACATTTACTGCGTAACTTTTTTTATATGCCCCTTTTCTCCTGCTGGGATGCCGAATTTGATAAGTAGCTTTGATGGCCATTTCCCATCTCTCTGGCACTACCCTGATCTGCTCCTCTAAATTATGAAGAGGTCAGTGAGAACGTAAAGACTAAATGACAGTCAAATGCAAACAATGCTCATTTCTCGCCCTCTGCTCGTAAATTTACTGTAAGTGAACCAAGCACTTGACTTTTTATCACCAGTTTATCATTTTAATAGCCTTTCATAATATCAGTGGGAAGGGAATTAAAACTGTCATGCACATAATGTACTTTTTAACACTTTATTCTAGTAAAGACCAAAAAGTTCTTACAGAAAACTGTACTGTATATTTGATTGCGCAATGAAGACTAAATATAGGATTGTCTTAGGAGAATAGTAAATTAAAGTTTTATGCATTTTTAACATGCAAATCAAATTCGGATAAGACAAACTCATTACATAAGATTATATGAGAAGGGTCAATTTGCCTGCAATATGAATCCTATTAACAAGTGATTACAGAATAGCAAGTGTAGACTGATGCAAAGAATAATGTGCTTGGGTTCAGGAAGAGTGGGGCTGGGTACTGTTTAGTTTCTATCTAGAGAACCAAGGAGAAAGTCATTTAGGAAAATCATTAATGGAACCATCTGATTTAGTGATTTCATGATGTGTGTGAGGGGACATATAATGTTGGGTTTACATGCACCCATATGACTAATCAGTGGCGTACTACAATGGCAGCAGTCCTCATTACTGCTATGGGGCCCAATGGGTGAGGGGGCTCCATGCAGTTTGACAGCTGCACTGTGTGTGTGTGTCTTTAATTAAATGTCATCACCGCTGCCGTGTACCTCCTCACTAGTGTTGAGCGATACTGCTCGATATCTAAAAA
>VIAB01014624.1:3502-13967 GCA_009801035.1 Oophaga pumilio | reverse complement strand
GTGGTGCTACGGAGGTGTCCGGCACTGTGGGGGTGTCCGGCGGTGCTGCCTGCAGCTGATGCGGGTGTCTCCAATGCTGCGAGGGCTCTGCCAACATTTTGTGAAAGGCCAGAGCCCCCAAAATTCCATGATTTCCTGTGCCGTGGACTCTGGGAAAATGGCCTCCTGTGGCTGCGCATGCGCAGATGGAGGACTCGGCACCAAGATCTTGGGAGATGAGATCTCAGCGCTGAGAAAATGTTGGCAGAGCCCCCCGCAGCACTGGAGACACCTGCAGCAGCGCTGAGCAGCACAACCAGACACCCCTGTAGCACCGCCAGGCCCCCGCAGCACCGGAGTTGCCCTTGCAGCACCCGGCAGCACTGCCGGACACCCTTGCAGCACCGGACACCAGCAGTAGCGCCAGACACCTGCAGCAGTGTGGGACACCCGAAGCAGTACTGGACACTGCAGCAGCACCAGACACCCGCAGCTGTGCACCGCACATCAGAACACCCCCTCATCCCAGCCTGTGGCCTGCAGCATCACCCCACTCCTGCCTCCTCCAGAAGCAACCCTGGGACCCCGCTTCACCGCAGCCACCACCCCCAATAAGCACTCAGATGCATGGATTATAAGAAGTACCACCATTTTATAAAAAAAAAAATCCTATTTTTCTCCTCAAAATTTGTGGTGTGTTTTATAATCCGAAAAATACAGTACTTATGACCATGTGATATTTGTTTTTCTTTTTGTAATAAATTTGCAAAAATTTCTACATCTGCTTTTTTCAGTCAAGATGGGGTGCAGATCATACATTAATGAGAAAAAAAAATGAACTTTTTTGAATTTACCAAATGGCTGCAATGAAACAAAGAGTGACAAATTTAAAGGGGTCTGAATACTTTCCGTACCCACTGAAATTGTAAACGGTACCCTTTGTTTTCTACTTAGTGTAGAGTAGTGTTTTGCAATTTTATAAAAACCTTTTAATGTCATCTTGTACATATTTCCCTTTAGCATGTTTTAAAAGTACAATTCATTTCAATGATTTTTTTGACCACCAAAGGGTTAAAACAATGACCCTTTTGCCAGCTTTTAGTACATATATTTATTGCAAGGTCCCACTGTTTCATTTATGAGGTCAAGTGTGGTGACCCCTCTCAGTCTCGAGCCCCTTGTGTGTGCTGAGCAATGAATTCCTACTCCATGAGTTTTTGCTGCCTTCCCCTGTGTGTCTTTCTAGCTCTCTTCCTTCGCTCCCACATATTTTTCCAGTCTGCTTATTCTTCATTATGATATATACTGTGTGCTTTGCATGCATTAGAAGAACTTCATAAGGGCCTTGACAATGCCATGACTCAATTCAATCATCTTCTGGGAGTAATGAAGAGTGGGAATATGAGTCTTAGCTACAAAGTGGACTTCAGCCTGATAGGTATGTTAATGGCGTTTTACCAGCTCTGGCTTTATATTTATGTACTATGGCCAATTTAACATTTTGCCAGTTATCTGAACTTAAGGGAACAATTGTTATTTGGGAACATATTGCATGTGGCTTTATTACATACATTGATTTTGCATTCGCAAAGTTTTTTTGGTTGCTTTTTCATTTTATTTTCTTTCTAAAAATAAAATCTGGATATAAACCTAGCTATAGAATTCACCTAATACGAAGAGCATTTTGATTTGTAATGTAAACTTAACTCTCATTGAAAAAATACATGCCTTTCTTTTTGTAAGAATTAATCAGAAAAAATACTTTCTGTCATAAGAATTTCCATTGTTTTAAACATACTTTTCTCAAATACTAGAAACATATAATTGAAACATGGGTAAAAAATTCAGACAGATTTTGACGTATGTACATTATACTGTTTTAATCTTTTCAGCTGATTTTATAGCATTTTTCGCACGATTATTGATAATCTTTGTTTGGATCAGTTAAGTTGATTCTATACTCAAACAGTAAAGTTCTCTTTTTTTACTTTTTGTTGCATATATTATTTAGTGATTAAGCTATTGTCACTATATACAGGAAGTGAGTGATTTTAAAGACTTAAGTTTCAGAATCCATATTAGAAGACCCCCAAGTAGTATCAAGGTGAATCCTTTTTTGCCAGATTTTAAGCTGTTATGGTCATTTTGTTCTGCGTTGAATACTCACTGATCGCTGCCTTACACTCTATAAGTTGGAGAATGCAGTGTTCACATTTCAGTAATTCCTTTGATGTTTTTTGCACGAGTTGAAGATATAGAAAAACAGTGTTAGTAATAGTTAATGTGCTAGTTAGTTGGACATTCTTTATTCTCGGTGTGCACCCGAAGTATTGGCTCGTTCATACAGGTCATGGTCTGACACATTTCTAAGCACTGTGAATTATTGGCACTGTGGTTTCCTTGCGGTGCAGCCTGTTTTTTCTTTTTGTTTTAATGCGCTAGTTATATTTACAAAACGTAATTATAACATGGTCTATTGCCGAGTAGTAATTGACCTGTCTTGACACTTTCAAATTTGAATGCAACTAAATTCTATAAAACTGCACATTCTGAATACATAGGAAATATGAAAAACACTATTCTTTAATATTACTTAAAGAATCAAAATCAAAGTGCAATGTAAACATGGAAAGGAAAACTATAATCCAGTCACAAACAAATCCTATTGATTTGCTTTCTGGGAAAGCTTTTAACCACATTACTATTTATCTACCCTAAAGGTTTATACATGCGTGTCCTTTACTAGGGTCGATGCTATGTTCAGCCTTCCTTAGAATCACCATTTAGTTAACATTTATTTATTTCTATCAGCCGTTAAAGTTTGGATTTGTTTGGAACAGAGGAGTCCCTTAAAAATTATTAAGGACAATAAATTTAAAACAGAAATATTTTATTTTCTTCATAGCAGTAGCTTATACATTTTAACCCCTAGACAACCACAGCATCTTATTGGTTTGACTGAGAGATGAGACTCTCTGCAACCCCATTGCCTCCCAGCAACATGATTGTGGGAAGCCAATCACTTGTGACAGCTGCCAGAGGCCTAATAAAGGTCAGCAGGTTTATAGACATACCCTAGTAATAATTACAACTTTACTCTAACTAGTTGACTATCACTGCACAGCAAACTAGGGCAGCAATATTTGAGAACTTCTGTAACTCTCTGAAGCCTTTCTCCTGATTAACCAACTTTTCCCTGGAGAAGAGGAGTAGTAAGAGGACATGACAGCTGTGACTGTTAACTCCCTTCAATGTGTTGTGCTCCACTGCCACCAATGTAATACAGCCAATAAACTTATTTTTTATATAAAAAGGAAAATTAACATTTCAAAAGAAGGGGGAATGGTCCTTTATCAAGGGTTTCACCTCAGCTCCTTTTTGTTGGCTCGGTGCACAGCCCTGTGTTAGCTATTGCCACGCAACAGGTACATTACTTGTTGACAGTAATAGATGTTCCCTATTCTTACCAAGCTGGTATGCTAAGTACTCACCTGCATATTCCACTATCAAGAATTATTTCCAGTGCAAAGGGGCATACAAGTCAAAGGATAGGACAGAGATAGACACCAGATGGGAAACAGGAAGCCACAAGTATTCATTAACCAGGCATTAGAGCCACAGGAGGCACATAAAACATGAAAACATGCCATTGCACACAAGATAAGACATAACAAGGTATACATGTCACAATGCAAAAGGGCCATACCATCCTTTTACACGTTCCCTATTTGTACTCTAAGCTTCATAATATAAAGCCTAAAAAAATCAATATGATCTCTACCATATTTCTTTATAATTCAAATTCATAATAAATCCAATAGAAAAAATAGTTGGCGCGTTCCATCTAGTAATGTATTACATTGAGTCTTCACAGCAGCACATGGACTCCCTATGGCTCCACACATATAAATCCCACAAAATGACTTGGTGTAAAGACTCCACCTGTGCATCAGGTTTTAAAATGCTTTAGCATGAATGCCATCCACTAGTAAAATCAGCTTTGATGTTAAGACCAAAAGACTGCTTTAATCTTTTAGTCTATTTGTTTCCACCTTGTATATTAATTCAATCAAATAATCCGTAATAATAAATTCTTCCACACAGGGCTAACATATAATTTTCTCTGCTATGCTCAAGATAGAGTCTGTAAAATCTAATAAAAGAGATGCGTAATACTATAAAATGGACAGTAGGTTCCTGATTCATTTTGATTTTATTTGGTCCGTTTCAGAATTCATAATGGTAATTTGAGGAACAGTCAACAGATAATTCGAAAATCCTCAACTATTAATGATTTAATCAGCTTTAAATGTAGCAATTAAAAGGAAAAAAAGAGCAAAGGCTAGGGACTAGCATGCAACCTCTGTAGGTTTTTTTTTGCCAAGGCCATTAAAATGTAAATCCTTTTTAAAATATATGTTAACTCATTGGCTGTGAAACGCACAATCTGTGGAACAATAAAATTCCTCTTACTCATCATCTCAACTCTTTGCTTGCTGATAAAAAGTGATGGATGTTTCTGTTCTACAGGCTGCTATCAATGTGTTCCTACAAAGGAAATCTTTTGCTGACACTACTCATGAGGACCTTCAAAATAAATCCTTAGGATACCATCAGCGAAGGTGGAGGTAGAGGAATTTTCAAGATAGCTCAAATTCCAATGAATAATATATATACTCATTTTGTTAGAATTAGTTCTGCATTCAAGTGAATGTATATATTTTAGCAAGAAAACTCTATAGTTTATTGAATAGACTGTATTGTAAGGTGTTTAACAGATAAATTAAGCTCCTTATTTATTAAAAAGTGATGTTTTAATTTCTTTTTTTCTGATGCTGGAGACCATTCTTCATGGACCATTTTTGAAGCTATATATGGTAATTGTTCTTTTATGTCTGGAAATTCAAGATATATTTCTCTTCTGATAGGTCATGCGATTGCATGATGACCCCTTGAGAATTACGTGCCTTCATGTTATCTGGAGAGAGTTACCATCTCATTCAATGGAATTGCTTGTATGATGCAATTGCATGGACTGTACTACGTAAGTTCTCCACAAAAGGGATGGAGGGCAGAAGCTCAAATAAAAGAGAATAATAATGCCTACATGGCCCCAGTAACACAGTTATAATTACAATGAGAACAGTTTGGCTTCACTGGTCATATACTTATAATTTATGAGTTTACTTAATACAATATAGATGGAAGGAGGGTCATAATGTTACCACAGTAGGCAGAGATGATACTGGTTCTAGCTGTTCATGTGATGCTGATGCAGGATGGGAATGAAAGTAGAGCGAGAGGGAATAACATGTAGGCTGAAAGCTAGGAATACAGGTGGAATCTAAAGAAACGAAAACAGGAGGCTAAATGGCATACAAAAAAAGTACACTATACTGTATATATAAAGTGCTTCCTTTGAAAGGGTATCTGTCAGTAGGATCAACCCTCCTTAGCTGCCTATATGGGCATCTAGATAATAGAAATTATAAAATAAAATTATACCATGGTATCTGCGATTCTTCGTATTCCTGAGGAATGTTTTTCTTAATAAGTAAATGAGCTGGGGGGGTATTACCACAGTGAGGCATGGAGATCAGAAGAGCAGACCCTTTTCATTTAAAATAAGCTCTGGAGACAAATTCTCAGGGAGATCTATACCCTGCCTATCGATGTTAATTGCTTATTTACATAATTAGAAAAATATGGATTGCTCTGGAATAAAATGTTGGATCGCAGATATCAGCGTATGATTACAGTGGCTTGCAAAATTATTCACCCCCTTGACATTTTTCGCATTTTGCTAGCTCACCACCTGGAATTTCACTATTTTTTTAAGGGTTTACTTCAGTTCATGCAAAGAATATGCCTACAACTGTGAACATTTGGTTTTCTTTTCATTATGGAGAAACCAATAATTAGAAAAAAAAATAACTGAAAACTTCAATTTGTAAAACTATTCACACCCCTAAAGTCAGTACTTTGTAGAACCTCCTTTTGCGGCAAGTACAGCTGCAAGTCTATTTGGATAAGTATCTATGAACTTTCCACATCTTGCCACTAAGATTTTTGCCCATTCCTCCATCAATGTAGAAGGTTTCCTCTGGTAAACAGCAGTCTTCAAGTCTGACCACAGATTCTCAATTGGATTAAGATCTAGGCTTTGACTATGCCACTCACAAACATTTACACATTTCTTCTTAAACCACTAGAGTGTTTCTTTAGTAGTGTGCTTCGGGTCATTGTCTTGTTGGAATGTGAATCTCCATCCTAGTTTCAAATCACTGACAGACTTAAGCATGTTTTGCTCTAGAATAACCCTGTATTTCACACCATCCATCTTCCCCTTGCTGCAGAACATTTTACCTGTCCCTGCTGATGAAAAAAATCCCTACAGCATAATGCTGCCACCACTATGTTTCACTGTGGGGATGGTGTTCTTGGATGATGACCTGTGTTGGTTTGGCGCCACACATTGTGTCTAACTTGGTGGCCAAAAAGTTAAATTTTGGTCTCATCTGGCCACAGCAACTTCCCTGTAAATTTGAAGAGTTTTCCACATGTCTTTTGGGAAATGCAAAATGAGCCTACAATTTTTCTGTGCAATTAAAGACTTTTTTCTGCCCACTCCATAAAGTCCACCTCTACAGAGTATTTGACATAATATGGTCATATGGGTAGATACTCCAACCTCTGCTTGGAAACTTTGCAGCTCCTTAAGAGTTACCTGTGGTCTCTGTGCTCTCTGATTAAACTCCTCCTTGCCTGGGCTGAGAGTTTTGGTAGACAGCCCCTTTTTGGCAGGTTTGTTGTGGTACCATGTTCTTTCGTTTTGATGATAACGGATTTGATGGTTTTCTGGGGCATCATCAGAGATTGGGATTTTTTTTTATAACCCAACTCTGGCTTGTACTTCTCAACAACTTTGTCCCTGATTTGTTTGGAAATCTCCTTGGTCTTCATGGTATTGTTTGGTTAGTGGTGCCTCTTGCATAATGATGTTGCAGCCTCTGTGGACTTTCAGAAAACGTGCGTATATATTGACAGACCATGTGACACTTAGATTGCACACAAGTGGATTTCACTTTTCTTTCACTAAGCTTGTGACTTATGCAGGTAATTACTTGCAACAGAAATTTGTAAGGGCTTCATCGCAAAAGGGGTAAATATATATGCACAATTTGTAGTTATTTTATCCGATAAATTTAATTTATGCCTATTTTTTTCTCGGGACAAGATATCTTTGCCAAGATCTCAATCTGAGCATGCGCCGCCCCCGGTGGCCATTTTCCCAAAGGCCATCGCATCACAGCAATGGATATGCGGGGCCTCCACAAGATGTCGGTGGAGCCCCCTCGCACCACAGAGCACCACTGCCGAACCTGCCACACCTGCCACACCAGTCTGGGATGGGATTTCCCAGAGGCCACCACTTCGCAGCAATGGATATGCGGGGCCTCCGGGCTTTCATAAGATGCCGGCGGGCCCTGAGCACCAACGCTGAACCGGCAGCACCAGCCGCACCAGCCTGGGATGGGATTTCCCAGAGGCCACCACACCTACCGCACCTGCCTGGGAAGGGAGTCATATCACTCAACCACCGAACACCCCCTGTGATCCCACTCCACCAGTGCTGCTGATTCACCCCAGGTAAGCTAAATTCAGACTGTAAGACATACCCACATTTGACACATTATTTTTTTTCCCTATTTCCCCATCTTTTGATCCGAAAAGTACGGTATTGCCACAAAAGGAACTACCCCTTTATCACATCAGCGCAGTCTACCATAACGTCTATATCCTACTTCCCGTCAATTTTACCAGGCATAAAACACTTTGAAAAGCCAAGTTTTGGAGCAAGGTGAAGCTGTGCAAACATTTGACAACTTTTGCCGTTTTCATGTCAGTTTGAAGCAGCTTTGCCAAAATGGGCAGAGTTAGAGAGATTAGCTGGGGTGGGACAAGGCTTGAACTACATCCACCTGTCAAATTCAGCAGAAATGCTGGTGATTCTTAAACCAGAAATGCTACGCCACACACTGGAGCATGCAAGCTCACGATACTGAGAAGAAACGCAGAATTCATTAAGTGGTGGGCAACTCTTAACGAATTTGGAGTATTGTTCTCCAACCATACCTTCATTAAAATTGGTGTGTGAAATGCCAGTCTTACTGAATCAGCCCCATTGCTTTTTTGTTGGTAAAATGCATTACCTTGTAACAAGTTGTTCTTTAAATGGCACATTTAATGTGTAGTAAATTCTTTGCTTTTATGTTGTATTTTTAAATTGCAAAACATAGTAATGTTTCTGGTCTACCCCTTTATAATGGAAAAGACAATTATTATTCCTTATAAAGAGCCAGTTTTACATTTTATAGCATAAGGATATTCTTGAAAAGAAGGTGAATTGTAGATAATTATAACAGATTACATTTAAGATCTCTTAAGTATAATGAATATTTCAACTAATTTCATTTAATACTCCGGGATGAGCTGATTGAATTTCATTATGTAATTCACACAGTTCTAACTTAAGGCAAGTTTTCAGGAAATACTTTCATGGCCAATTCAGTCTATAAATATAACATGCTACCACCTACAACAAAAAATTCACAATTTTCACCATGCAGCATAAATAATTCATTACCCTTTCTCAGAGGGTCAATCCAATTATGGAAATATCAAATTTATATAGAACTTTATGTTTTATAGTTTTAGTGTTGTCATATTCTAAAAGCTACCGTATATCTTTTTTACTTTTCATTTCACAGAGCTGTAAAAGTTTTAGGGTAAATAACACTTTTTGATCTATTTTTCTTATATTTTTGTGAGGCCAGATTAATTATAAATGAGAATTGTTCTTTTTTTCTTTACCACGTTCACCATGCAGCGTAATGATAACTCTACTCTGCTAGCCAGTACGATTACAGTGATTCCATATTTTTATGTTTTACTATTTTTACACAACAAAATAACTTTTTTTAACTTTAACGCCATCTGAGAGTAATAACTATATTTACTCTTTTGTTGAAAAAACTTTTCATTAGTATCCTTTTAAGCAACATACAACTTCTTAATTACTATTTATATTATTTATTTAATCACTTTTTATTCTGTGGTTTTTTTTTGGTCAGAATGCACCAAAACTAAAACAATTGGTCTTTAATGTTTGCTGGAATAAAAATTGTGATAGTTGAATAACTTGTGTGGGTACAAACTTGGTGACTGCAAGGGTGTTTAGATTTGTTTTTGTTTGTTTTAACATTGAAGAATTTTTATGTACCTTTTTATATTTACACTGCATAGACAATATTGATTTGTCTTTGTTTTTTTTGCAATATTTATTACTCAAACGAATGCACATGAACCTACATTTTGTATAACTTATATAATAATCTGCACTTCAAACAGAGCGCAGTGTATTGTACCTACATGTTAGAATTCTATAGACAAGCAGCATATCAAATTCTTTTAGACCTCCAGGTGCAATAGCAATTCCTTGGTGCCATGCAATCATGTTGCAAGGTGAGCGAGTGGTTCATCTGGGGAGACAAAGACAGCTTTTTGCCTTTGTCAAGCTCTTTAGACACAACAGTCATAATTGACCCTCACATAAGGGCTTAACTGAGATTCTTAAGATGATGACAGTGCCTTCTTCCCACTGTTGTGCTCAGCCTTCAGTAGATGATGAGCATGGTTGGAAACGGGGGGTACATATTAGAACTAGTGATGAGAGCGTATACTCATTGCTTGGGTTTTCCTGAGCATACTCGGGTGTCCTCCGAGTATTTAGGCGTGCTCTGAGATTTAGTTTGTGTCGCCGTAGCTGCATGACAGCCTGAATATATGCTGGGATTCCCTAACTAACAGGCAATTCCCACATGTATTCAGGCTGTCTAGCAGCCGCAAGTCATGCAGCTACGACAACACAAACAAAATCTCTGAGCGTGCCCAAATACTCGATGGACACCCAAGCATACTCGGGGAAAACCCGAGCAACGAGCATACTCGCTCATCACTAATTAGAACGTGAAAAGGGAGTGCAGTGACCAGAAGCAGAAAAGTACAAGATAGATAGTTGAGTTTGGGACCATAAAATAAAGTTATTTTTCTGCTGTGCTAAGATGGCTCAGCATTTCTTCAAGGCACATAGCAAACCAACATGATAAACTAAAAAGAATGTGTGATTATTAGATTAGTACATTATTAAAGGAAAACAAAGTGAAGATCATGGACAAGCATCCACTCCTCTTCCATAATGCCATCTATATAAACAGCTCAAAGCTTTGCCGACAACTGAGCAATCATCATCAAGGATGCTGTCCAATGGGTCTAGCACTGATGCTTCCCCTTCATCCCTACTGATAGCAGACTATCAGGAATAAGGACTTTCTGGTAAGATTTTTTATTGCTAAAAAGTGCCTTATAGACAGAAAATATGTTACTTGTTTAAAGGATTAGATTTTAAATTAACACGTAGGCCTGG
>VIAB01014623.1:0-15035 GCA_009801035.1 Oophaga pumilio | reverse complement strand
AAAAAAATAATTTTTTTGCATTTACCAAATGGCTGCATTGAAATAAAGATTGAAAAATTGAAAGGGATCTGAATTCTTTCAGAACCCCACTGTACTGTATTCTACCCAAAAGAAATATATGGCTATATCTTAATACATATTTGAACATTTATTTGGCCATCAAATATACCATTCTAACCTAGATAAAACGTGTGCTATAGATAGAACAATAAAGGCTTGTCTGTTGAAAAAATCACACCTTTTTTAATCCTAGTTATGGCTTTAGAAATCTTTGTCATACATACCGTATTTACCAAAAGTCCCATTATCGCTAGGACAATCCTACAAACCAAATAAAAAGAGGTAGTGTTTATTAACCCCTTAACGACCATAGGTATTGCTGGTTTTGCCTTCTCATTTTTTGCTCCCCTTCTTCCAAGAGCCATGACTTTTTTATTTTTTGGTCAAAATGGCCATGTGAGGGCTTGTTTTTTGTGGTACAAGTTGTACTTTTGAACAACACCATGTCATGTACTAGAAAATAGGAAAAAAAAATCCAAGTGCGGTGAAATTGCAAAAAAGAATAATTTCACACTAGTCTAGGTTCTTTTTTTTCTAAGTGGTGAAAAAAATTACAAAAAAATTGCACCATTTTCTGATTCCCATAGTGTCTCTATTTTTCGTGATCTCAGGATGGGTGAGGGCTTATTTTTTGCTTGCCGAGATGACATTTTTAATTATACCATTTTGGTGCAGATATGATCTTTTGATTGCCCATTATTGCATTTCAATGCAATGTTGCAGCGACCAAAAATTGTTATACTGGCGTTTTGACTTTTTTCTTGCTACACTGTTTAACGATCAGGTTAATCCTTTTTAATTGATAGATCAGGTGATTCTGAAAGTGGTGATACCAAATATGTGCAAGTTTGATATTTTTTATTGTTTTATTTTGAATGAGGCAAAAGGGGGGTGATTTTAGATTTCTATTTTTTATTTTATATTTTTAAAAACATTTTTTTTCACTTTTGGCATGTTTCAATAGTCTCCATGGGAGACTAGAAGCTGCCATAACCTGATGATCAGATCGCCAGTATGTAGCAAAATACCTCACTTGCTAAGAGTGCCGACCACCGGGCGGCGCTCATAGCAATCCAGCAGTGGCAACCATAGAGGTTTCCAGGAGACCTCTGGTAGTCATGGCAACCCATCAGTGACCCGCGATCACGTGACGGGGTCACCAATGGGCAAATTTCCGACACGATTGCCGGAAGCACAATGCAAATTCTGTTGTTAGCATTTGACAGCGGTATTTAACGAGTTAATAGCCATGGGTGGATAGTGATTCTTGCCTATTTTTGTTGATGGCTGATTGGGTGGGATTACATGGGTTTAAACTTGCATTACCTACCTGGGTTGTTAAAATTTGATGAGTGATAGAGAATAGAAAGAGAAACTGAAAGTGCATTTTTAGGAGTGACACAGTATGAGCGTTGCTAATATAAAATAGCTTATGATGTCCTTCATCAGATAATGAGTTCAAAGCTACCTATATCAACTATTTTGTATTTTGTTAAGAAATCTAATGTCAAAATTTACATATAAAGATTTTGTTCCGTATGATGAGGATACAAATCCAAAAAGTCATCCTTGGATAGACTTGGCATATGCTACTTTGTCTGGCAGGTACCAAAGTAACCCCGACCTTCACTCTTTCACCCAAGTACAGGAATGTGGTCATACATCGGGGTTCACTGGGTTGCTTCCTCCAAAGGTCTGTTGGCCAGTGGAGTGAACCAAAGGCAAGAGGTTGTCATCTGGGATCAAATTAGGAGTCAATCAAGTAGTAAAATTACAGACCAAGGACAAACAAAGGATATACAAAATAGCTCACAGGAATAAAAGTTAAGAGAGCACAGATCTAGTTGAAACTAAATAATTGACAGCTAGAGACTGTCTGCTGGAGTTTATATAAAAAGCTCACTGCAACAAAACACAGGTGGACAGGAAAGGGACAGCTAGACTCAGCAGCCTTAAAGTTAAACTGCAAAACTCTGCCACAGTATAGCAGTTTCCATGGTATTAATGTGGCACCGCCTAGCAACTAGAGCAGGGGTTGCAGCATTAAGTTTAGACAGAGATGTAATAGATTGCCACATAATTTCTAGCCATATCTCTGAAAATGTAGAAACACATATTGAATAAACAATTGGCAGACAAATTTAGAATAAGACACAAGCATTTTATAGTGAGCCATAGACAAAATTGAGAGTACTTTTTTAAAGATCAGATGTCTTCTATGGGGAAAGAAATGTTGAGGGATTCACATTTATCATAGGTACTTAAAAAATGTAATGACATTGTTTAAGTTGAAAATAATGTTTTCCTCATAAAATTTGAGGCAATTCTATCAAGCACTTTTTCTGTTTTTCAGTGTTAGTTATTTATTGGCATAGTTGAAACCTTTTTTTATAAAAGATTAAATAAATTGACCTGAACCACTTGATCACTTTACAAAGCTTAATTGCTCTGTCCCAACAAAGTTTTTCAGTAAAAACCCTAATCTTCTTCAGAGCAATATTGCTCTTAATTGGTTTTTAAATGGAAATGGGTCCATAGCTGCTGCAAAGCAAAGTATTTTTTGCTTCTTTAGATGATACAGTAGTGCTACATTGCAATAATTCTTTAGAGAAGAATACCTATTTTGAATAGGCATTGAATTTGGTTGGTTACTCTACAGGTGTAGAACGTTTTGATCGACTTGTTTTAAAAATGTCAAATATACATTGGGATATAGCCATAAAAATAATGTTATAGATCTCATTTGTTTGTGCTTAGCTAGATATTTTAGACCCTTCACATTAACCCCTTCACACCGCAGCCCAGTTTCATTTTTGCGTTTCTGTTTTTTGCTCCCCTTCTTCCCAGAGGCATAACTTTTTTCTTTCTTTCTTCTTTCTTTCTTCTTTTTCTGCCAATATGGTCATGTGAGGTTTGTTTTTTTGCAGGGCAAGTTGTGCTGTTGAACAACACCATTGGTTCTACCACATCTACTGAGACATCTTTATTTTTTGTGACCTGGGGCTGGATGAGAGATTATTTTTTGCATGCCGAGCTGACATTTTTATTGATACCATTTTGATGTAGATACGATCTTTTGATCGCCCGTTATTGCTTTTTAATGTAATGTTGCGGCAACTAAAAAAACATAATTCTGGCATTTTGAAATTTTTTCTCATTGCGCCGTTTACCAATCGGATTAATTTTTTTTTTCTATTGATAGACTGGGCAATTCTGAGCGCAGTGAATGGCGCAAAAGGGGATTTAAACTTTTATTTTTTTTTATATTTTTAAAAACATTTTATTTTACTTTTCACTTGCTTCAATAGTCTCTATAGTAGACTAGAAGCTGTGATCATCCGATCGCTTGTACTACATACAGCAGAACTTCATCCCCTCTCTGTGTAACAGAAATGCTCACTTGCTATGAGCGTCGACCGCTGGGCAGCACTCATAGCAATCCGGCAATGACAAACACAAAGGTCTGCTGCAGATCCTGGGTTGTCATGCCAAAGCATCGGCAACCAGCTGTCATTTGACACTGGCACCGAAGGGCGGGATTAGTGACGTGCTTCCGGTGCCATTGTGTTAAATGCTGCTGTCAGAGATTGACAGAGGCATTTATCAGGTTAACAGCAATGGGTGGTTCGCGATTCCACCCTTGGATTTTAGGGGCACATGCCAGCTGTTCAAATCAGCTGAAATGTACTGAGAAAGATCTGGACTCAGCACAGGATCACACATCAAAGGGGGAGACTCGACATGTACTGTGCATGTTGTAAAAGGGTTAAAGGATTATGTGATCACTGAATGAATACTTGTAGAAACTATAATTCACAAAATAGTAAAGGTAAATAAATATCACTTACACGAGTACATATTAGCACACATTAACAGTGATATAATAACACAGTATACTGGAGCTGGGTGGGGGGACATAGTTCTGATCTGAGCAGATGACATACACAGAATGGACAATAAACTTTAAAATATGAGTATTAAAGCAAACCAATGTAAGGACAAGGGAAAAATATAAGCTGGCATATGGTCTCCCAAATGAAAATTGAATCATAACCTAAAAGGTTCTACCATTTGGAAATCTCAGTATTTCCAGGCTGCCAACTTAGGATGATTGTAACAACATAAAAAACATTGTAAAGAACTAAACAACATCATATAAACATGCTTTTGAAGATTAGTAAATGCAAATTTAAACTCAGTTCTGATCATATACAGTGGGGAAAAAAAACATTTAGTCAGCCACGAATTGTGCAAGTTCTCTCACTGAAAAAGGTGAGAGAGGCGTGTAATTGACATCATAAGTAGACCACAACTGTGAGAATCAAAATAAGAAAACAAATCCAGAAAATCACATTGTTTGATTTGGCAATATTTATTTAGCAAATTATGGTGGAAAATAAGTATTTGGTCATTAACAAAAGTTCATCTCAAAATTTTGTTATATATCCTTTGTTGGCAATGACACAGGTCAAACGTTTTCTGTAAGTCTTCACAAGGTTGGCATACACTGTAGGTGGTTTGTTGGCCTATTCCTCCATGCAGACCTCCTCTAGAGCAGTGATGTTTTGGGCCTATCACTGGGAAACACGGACTTTCAAATTCCTCCAAAGGTTTTCTTTGGGGTTGAGATATGGAGACTGGCTAGGCCACTAAAGGCCCTTCATATGCTTCTTACGAAGCCACTCCTTCGTTGCCCTGGCTGTGAGCTTGGAATCATTATCATGCTGAAAGACCCATCCACGTTCTACTTTGGTTTCATCAGACCATATGACATTCTCCCAATGCTCTTCTGGATAATCCAACTTCCCTCTAGCAAACTTCAGATGGGCCCGGACATGTACTGGCTTAAGCAGGGGGACACGTCTGGCACTGCAGGATATTAGTCACTAGCGGCGTTGTACGTTACTGATGGAAGTCTTTGTTACGGTGGTCCCAGCTCTAAGCAGGTCATTTACTAGGTCCCCCCGTGTGGTTCTGGGTTTTTTTGCTCACCATTCTTGTGATAATTTTGACCCCATGGGATGAGATCTTGCGTGGAGCCCCAGATCGAGGGAGATTATCAGTGGTCTTGTATGTCTTCCATTTTCGTATTATTGCTCCCACTGTTGATTTCATCACACCAATCTGCTTGCCTATTGCACATTCAGTCTTCCCAGCCTGGTGCAGAGCTACAATTTTGTTTCTGGTGTCCTTCGACAGCTCTTTGGTCTTCACAATAGTAGAGTTTGGAGTGTGACTGTTTGAGGATGTGGACAGGTGTCTTATATACTGATAACAAGTTCAAACAGGTGCAATAAATACAGGTAATGAGGGGAGGACACAGGAGCTTCTTAAAGAAGAAGTGATATGTCGGTTAGAACCAGAAATCTTGCATGTTTTTAGGTGACCAGATACTTATTTTCCACCATAATTTGCTAAATAAATCTTGCCAAATCAGACAAGGTGGTTTTCTGTATTTCTTTTCTCATTTTGACTCTCATAGTTGTGGACTACTTATGATTTTAATTACAGGCCTCTCTCATCTTTTTAAGTGGGAGAACTTGCACAATTGGTGGCTGACTAAATACTTTTTTCCCCGCTGTAAAGGCAAATCAGAATTAAGCTTTCATTCATGTTCAAGAGAAGTCAGAAGAGAGCGGAAACTTAGTCAGCAGAGAATCCAGCTGTCAGGACTGATTTTGAATGGTATTGAACAGCTTGCAATAAAGACTAATACATGCAAGCTTGCAGAAGTAAAAAGGTTATTTTTTTGTATATTACTGTGCAAACTAGAAAAGGTGCAAATGTGTCCATAGCCGTTAAATGTGTTACTGTCTAATGACCAAAAGATTCCGAAAAGCTGTCCAAAATGACAATGTCATGTGGTAACGTTCATTGCTAAACCTTCTTATTTAACTTGAGGAATATTGCTAGACTTATTATAAGAAGACCTGTAAGTATAAACTAAATGTTTTCTCATGACAGGACTTCTGTAATGTCCACCATAAACTATTTTGAAGCAGAACCTTCTATCATAATTTTCTTTACTCCCCACACTGTTCTGGAACCTATTATCTGGATTATTTAGAGAATTATCATCCTTGTATGTTGTCATTTTTTAGAGTAGAGTTCCATGGCTACTCTTGGTATTTTTGCTGATTAACATAACTGTTGTGTAAATGCAATTTTTTTGCAAGAAAGCAAGTTGCCTGAAAAATTAAAATAATCATATGAATTCCAACCAAATTGATTTGTTTGCTTTGTAGGAAAAGAAATTAGTCGCTAGCTATATCTGACAACTGACAAGAAAGCCAGTTATTTTACCATTATGTCATGAAAAAAATGCAAGCTATGGGAATATTTTAACACAATAAACTGAGGAATACTTAACCTCTCTTTTTACATTTGATCTAGTGCAAGCCACTCAGAGGTTTTTGCCAAGTCAAGAAGTGGTAGTTTTTCATTTTGTGTCTAATTTGACCACCGAGAAATGAGATTGGCTTCATTGATTGGTTGACTGGACAGCATCACTTCCTCTTCCTGTGCGGACTACCATAGTTGTCTGCACTTGATCCATGGAAGTAAAAATAAGTTAATATGCCTTAGTTTACTTTTTATTTAAATATTCCTGAAGCTGGCAATTATTTTACAGGTTGGATAACTCTTTCAATGCTCTGTCTGATGCATTAAACAGATTCTTGTTTATTTATGTATGTCTAATTTATTGCTATTTTTTATTCTTTTAACTGACTAAGATATTCTGCTGACAAAACTTCAAATAGGTTCCAAACAGAATATCACATAAGTAATCTGCTCATAAATGATTGTACAGTATTAAGTCTTAAAAGATTTACATTTTCCTGGAGCAAATCATTCACCATTTGCCTGTGCTCTTCAAGTTTAATGGGATGAGCTCTTTGAGAATCGCTACCTCCTCCTGATTGATGGTTTGTTTTTACTTTTAATAAGAAATTCAGTCAAATTTCCCACAGTGAAAAGTGCTTTTTAATTATGAAACCCTAGTGTGTAAGAATGATCCAATTTACACATCAGAAAAGTTCACTCATATCACCTTCATTTATTTTGCACTCCATACTGAACGAGTCATTTTTCATTTCATTTTACTAATATGTATTTTATTGTAAAATAAGGAAGAGGTCATCTTCCTTCTAAATGACTCCATTCACAATGAAACATAATGATGAGTGTACAGCTCAATCATGCAACTTTTCCAATTAATCAAACACTTCATTAAGACTGTCAGATAGCTGCAAGGATGTCTGTCCTATTATTGATTTTTTTTTAATAATCCAGAGTAATTTAATAAGCCATAGTTCCCTAATTAAACATTACTGGAAATTAATCAGATGTAAAATATGAAATCAGTGGGGTGCTGAATGAATTATTTAATTTTCATAGACATCAATATTACTGAATATTAGATGAGCATTTACTAAATATGTTTTAACTAAGGGTTTGCTATAACTGAAAGCAACTTAATGATCTAAACTAATTCTGGCCAGCAATAGATTATATTTGTCAATGTTAATTTAAATTCAATATTACAGTTTAAAGCAATGCAACCTTTTATAAATGTTTAGGTGTGGAACCTTATTATTACTTTTTAAGAACCAAGTATTGCAAGTTACCTCCAGTTATTGAATAGCTACTATATCAATTATAATTGCTAATCATGAAAAAAAAATATTTGGCTTTTTATTGTGTAAGCAACTTTAAGAGATCTAACATACAGAATCTGTCAGAGTTAAAAGAATAAATAACAGAAACAAATGTGTAATTTCCCACTACAGTACATCTATAAAAATGTGTAACCAGGTGCAAATTGTATCCGCTATCCCTCTAACTTTCATGTTCTCCTTGTTAAATTGCTGATAGCAGTGAGGCATGATTCAGGCTGAGTCTCACTGATAGCACCTCAGCGAGTTCTTACCTTTGATTGGTTAATTGATCCCCTTTTCATAACCTTACTATATAGTAAAGTAGCTCAGTAAATATGACTTGAACTTGAGAAAGGTTGCATTCTATCATGCAAAAGCATGTCAATGTGAAATATGAAACATGAATAGCAATATGGCTTTTGAATATTAGGAAAAAATGAATGAGACGCTTTGCACAAAATTTGGCCAAATAATGTCTGCCCATACACCATCGTCAAGGTGGTATCAAAACATATGGGTCCCTGCCTATGTGAACATACCTCTATTAGGCTGATATCTGAATTCCTAGGTGAATGTGTGATATAGGAAAGATGTATATCTTTGTACCGTGTTAGCCAGTAGATAGAAAAATATTTAGACTTGAGAGTCCTCAGTGGTTGATATGTGGACACCTCTGTCAGTAGAGTTTGCCTTTCTGGGTAAGCAAAAACCTGCTGTTATTAAATTCACCACATGGAAATCGGCGGAGTGCTCGGTCAGTAGGCTAACATAGAAGTAAGAGAAAACTGACTGGCACATCCAGACTTGTGTGAATTAGGTGCATACCAGGAGCAGCCACCTGCATAGACAATATACAAAAAAAGCATGCCTAGTGATTGGGAGCACAACAATAAATGTAATAAATGATCACGTGAATAGGTTTGCTCACCTATTTTAGGCAGTGTGTCACTTTGTTTCACATTTATGCCTGATGTGATTTCCTTTCTATTAGGTCCATTCCTTTTTTCCATTTATAGTGCTGCAAATAGCTATTTATATTTTTTTTTGTTCTGGACTTCCCTACATGATATATATCTGTTTGTGCATTTGCATTTGGGAGTTGTCCTCAATACCATTAATATATTGATTGTTTATGTGGATTTAGGTAGGGGAGAGTCATATCACCATTATTATATGGCATGACAAGTTTTTCTATTGTGTATTTTTAAATGTTTTTAATGCTCATGTGTGGTTTTTCTATGTACTTTGTGCCTCAATTAACTTTGATACTTTTTGATACATTTATTGTCGTGTTCACAATCTCTAGGCATGCTGCTTTTTCTTCATTGTTTCACAGTCTTTTTATAGTATGCTCTTGGAGAACCCCTTTCTTTTTTCTAATTATATAGTGGTGCCCTCCAAATATTTGTTCCAATATACAAAAAAAGGTTGCACTCTATTGTGCAAAAGCATGTCAATGTGAAATATGAAACATGAATAGCAATATGGCCTTTGAATATTAGGAAAAAATGAATGGGGACCCATACGTTTTGACACCACTTTGACGATGGTGCATTGGGTAGGCATTATTTGGCCAAATTTTGTGCAAATCATGCGGTGATTTTAATTACAGCAGTTTTTTGCTTACCCAGAAAGGCAAACTCTACTGACAGAGGTGTCCACATTCACCCAGGAATTCAGATATCAGCCTAATAGAGGTATGTTCACATAGGCAGGGACCCATACGTTTTGAGACCACATGGGCAGGCATTATTTGGCCAAATTTTGTCCAAAGCGTATTATTCATTTTTTCCTAATATTCAAAAGCCATATTGCTATTCATGTTTCATATTTCACATTGACATGCTTTTGCACGATAGAGTGCAACCTTTTTTTGTATATTGAACTTGAGAAAGTTATTTATTCTGATACACGTCTGCAGTCTAATATTAATTCATGATCCTTAAAAATGTATTACCAACCCATAAAGTGATAGTTCTAGTACCCTCATGAAAACTAGAAATTATATCATGCTTTTTACCCTTTATACTAGCTTTGTGGCCGGGAGCATGGCTGTGTGTGGAAATGAAACAACTTAATTCCCATGACACATGGAATTTCACTGAGGCAAATAGAAACTATTTGGAATGTTTTAGGCCAATCTAATACATATGAATAGTATTACTGAAATAAACTTTCATCTTTGTCTTTTAAAACTCAAATTAATAAGATTTGTTTAACATGTGCTTGCGAAATCAATACAGCACAGCCTGATATGGTGTACTTTGGAATTATGCTTTATTACCACACACAGGTACTTAAATAATGCCTAAGAAAAAGGAAAAGTTTCCTCCAAAAATAAAAGCCAATAGGAACAAGAACTTTAGGGCATGAAAAGAAATGTGAAACTTTTCCTCCCAGGAGTGTTATTTGATTACCAATACACAGAATTTGTAAGACAAGATAGAGACCACAGACACAAAATGGAATCTGTTTTCTCTTGATAACAACTTAAAAATTGGTCTGTCTTTGCGGCAAAAGAGCAAATACTGAGCTATGCACAACATAAAGACAGATACACACATACTTAAGCATAAGTTAAGCTACAATCATGCCCGAAAGTGTTGGCACCCTTTAAATTGTTCCAAAAATTGAAGTATTTCTTCCAGATAATTATTGCAATTACACGTTTTGATATACACATGTTTATTTCCTTTGTGTGAATATGAACAACACAAAAACAGAGAAAAAAAGGGCAAATTGGACATTATCTCACACAAAACCCCAAAAATGAACCTGACAAAAGTGTTGGCACCTTTGCAAAATTATGTGTAAACAACTTTGTTTCAAGCATGTGATGCTCGTTCAAATTCACTTGTGGCAAGAAACAAGTTTTGGCAATATGAAAATCACCAGATAAATATGAAACCAAATCAAAAGAGGAGTAGTTGAAATTTTGAGGACTTAAGAACAAAAAATTGGTGAACAATATAAACTATCTTAAGGTCACATGTTAATCTCCAGATAGCTTGATGTTCCTTTGTCCATGGTGCACAACATAATCAAGGAGTTCACAACCCATGGTACTGTAGCTAATTTCCCTGGACATGGACAGCAGAAAAAAATTGATAAACGGTTGCAATGCAGGGTAGTCCGGATGGTGGATAAGCAACCCCATTTAAGTTCAAAATAAATTCAAGCTGTCTTGCAGGCTCAGCGTGCATCACAGTTAGCTCAAACTATCTGTTGATATTTACATGAAATGAAACGTTATGGCAGGAGACCCAGGAGGTCCCCACTGCTGACACAGAGACATAAAAAAGCTAGACTGTAGTTTTCCAAAATGTATGTAAGCCAAAATCCTTCTGAGATTGCATCTTGTGGACAGATGAGACCAAGATAGAGCTTTTTAGTAAAGAATGTCATTCTACTGTTTTCCGAAAATGGAATGAGGACTACAAAGAAAAGAACACAGTACCACCCGTCAAATATTGCGGAGATTCTAAGATGATTTTGGTTTGGTTTGCTGCCTCTGGCACTAGGTGCTTTGAATGTGTGCAAAGCATCATGAAATCTGAAGATTACCAAAGGATTTTGGATTGCAAAGTAGTACCCAATGTCAGAAAGTTAGGTTTGCGTCCTAGGTCATGGTTTACTTCCAGCAAGACAATGACCACAAAAATTCTTTAGGAAGCTCCCAGAAATTAATGGAAACAGAGCACTGGAGAATTCTGAAGTGGCCAGCAATGAGTCCGGTTCTAAATCCCATTGAACACCTGTGGAGAGATCTTAAAAATGCTGTTGGGAGAAAGCACCCTTCAAATATGAGAGCCTTGCAGTCATTTTCAAAAGAAGAGTGGTCCACAATTCTGATTGAGAAGCGTAAGTACTTGTTTGTGGTTATATGAAGCAATTGATTGCAGTTATCTATTCCAAAGGGTGTTCAAACAAATATTAAGTTAAGGGTGCCAACAATTTTATCCTGCCCATTTTCAGAATTGGGTGAAATTATGCACAATTTGCCCTTTTTATCTGTTTTTTGTGTTGTTCCAATATACACAAAGTTTTAATTAATGCTTTTAGCTGAAGTTTTAGCAGAACAGGGCTTCAGCTCTACTATGTAGAGCAAAAATCACGATCTTCTATTAACGTGTCAGTGTTCATAGGAGTATCATGATGACAGGTACTGGGGTCTTCTGCAGAGCCTCAGCTGTAATGACAACCCATCAGTGATCCGAGATCATGTGAAAGAGGTGCTGACGAGTGGGACTTGTGACATGCTTCCGACTGGCGTATGTTAAATGCCGCTGTCAGTGATTGACAGAGACATTTAACTTGTCAAGTGCAGGAATAGATGTAGTCTTAGCGCCGGAGCCCACATCAAAGGCAGTGACGCAGCCGATGATATTAATATAGAGGGGAAAATCATTATTTTGATACTTTACCAATTTTGCAAGTATTTCCACCTACAAAGAATTGAGAAGTCTGTATGTATGTTTTTTAAATAATTCAATTCCACTTTATTACATAAAATTAATATTTGATCCCCTACCATGAGGAAGAATTCTGGCTCTTACTGACCTGTTAGCTATTCTTTAAGAATCCCTCATACTCTATGCTCATTACTGCTAATAATTGCACCTGTTTGAACTTGTTACCTGTAAAAAGACACCTGTCTACAATCTCAATCAATCACCATACAACCTCTCCACCATGGCCAAGACAAAAGAGCTTTCAAAGGACACCAAGGACAAAATTGTAGATCTAAACAAGGATGTGATGGGCTATAGGACAATAGTCAAACAGCTTGGTGAGAATGCAACAACTGTTGTCACAATTACAGTAGAGAAAAAAAGTATTTAGTCAGCCACCAATAGTGCAAGTTCTCTCACTTAAAAAGATTAGAGAAGCCTGTAATTGACATCATAGGTAGACCACAACTATGAGAGCAAAAATGAGAAAACAAATCCAGAAAATCACCTTGTTTGATTTGGCAAGATTTATTTAGCAAATTATGGTAAAAAATAAGTATTTGATCAAAAGTTCATCTCAAAATTTTGTTATATATCCTATGTTGGCAATGACAGAGGTCAAATGTTTTCTGTAAATCTTCACAAGGTTGGCACACACTGTTGGTGGTATGTTGTCCCATTCTTCCATGCAGATCTCCTCCAGAGCAGTGATGTTTTGGGTCTGTCTCTGGGCAACATGGACTTTCAAATTCCTCCAAAGGTTTTCTTTGTAGTTGAAATCTGAAGACTAGCTAGCCACTCCAGGATGTTCATATGCTTCTTACGAAGCCACTCCTTCATTGCCCTGGCAGTGTGCTTGGGATCATTATAATGCTGAAAGACCTATCCACGTTTCATCTTCAATACCCTTGCTGATGGAAGAGTTTTGCACTCAAAATCTCACAATACGTAGCCCCATTTATTCTTTCATGTACACAAATCAGTTGTCCTGGTCCCCTTGCAGAGAAACAGCCACAAAGCATGATGTTGCTACCCCCCTGCTTCGCAGTAGGCATGGTGTTCTTTGGATGCAACTCAGCATTCTGTCTCCTACAAAACAGTTCTACTTTGGTTTCATCAGACCATTTGACATTCTCCCACTACTCTTCTTGATAATTGAAATGCTCTCTAGCAAACTTCAGACGGGCCCGGACACGTACTTGCTTAAGCAGGGGGACACGTCTGGCACTGCAGGATCTGATTACATTGCGGCGTAGTGTGTTACTGATGGCAGCCTTTGTTATGGTGGTTCCAGCTCTATGCAGGTCATTCACTAGGTCCCCCGTGTGGGTCTGGGATTTTTGCTCACCGTTCTTGTGATCATTTTGACCCCAAGGGGTGAGATCTTGTGTGGAGCCCCAGATTTAGGGAGATTATCAGTGGTCTTGTATGTCTTCCATTTTCTTATTATTGCGCTCACGGTTGAATTCATCACACCAAGCTGCTTTCCTGTTGCAGACTCAGTCTTCCCAGCCTGCAGCAGGACTACAATTTTGTTTCTGGTGTCCTTCGACAGCTCTTTGGTCTTCAACATAGTGGAGTTTGGAGTGTGACTGTTTGAGGTTGTGGGCAGGTGTCTTTTATACTGATAACAAGTTCAAACAGGTGCTATTACTACAGGTAATGACTGGAGGACAGAGGAGCCCCTTAAGGAAGAAATTACAGGTCTGTGAGAGCCAGAAATTTTGCATGTTTTTAAGTGACCAAATACTTATTTTCCTTCATAATTTTCAAAATAAATCTTACCAAATTAGACAAGGTGATTTTCTGGATTTGTTTTCTCATTTTGACTCTCATAGTTGTGTTCTACCTATGATGGCATTTATATGCCTCTCTCATCTTTTAAGTGGGAGAACTTGCACAATTGGTGGCTGACTAAATATTTTTGTCCCCACTGTATTAAAAAATGGAAGAAACACAAGATGACTGTCAATGTTCCTGAGTCTGGGGCTCCATGCATCCAGCCCAGAACTACACAGGAGGACCTATTCAATGACCTGAAGAGAGCTGGAATCACAGTCACAAACATTACCATTAGTAACATACTATGCCGTAATGGATTAAAATCCTGCTGGACACGCAAGGTCCCTCTGTTCACGCCAGCACATGACCAGGCCCCTCTGAAGTTTGCCATTCACCATGGTCATGTGGTCAGATGGGACCAAAATAGAACTTTTTTGTATCAACTCCACTCGCTGTGTTTAGAGGAAGAAGAAGGTTGAATACAACCCCAGGAATATTTTCCTAACCATACAACATGGTGGGGGAAACATCATACTTTGGGGTATTTTTCTGTAAAAGGGACAGGATGACTGCACAGTATTGAATGAAGAATGGAAAGGGTCATGTATAGCGATATTTTGGCCAACAACTTTCTTACATCCATAAGAGCATTGAAAATGGGTCGTGGCTTTGTCTTCCAGCATGACAATGACCCAAAACACACAGATATGGCAACTGGCTCCGTAAAATGTATTTTAAGGTGCTGGAGTGGCCTAGCCAGTCTCCAGACCTGAGCCCATTATAAATTTTTTGGAGAGAGCAGAAACTCAAAGTTGCACAGCGACAGCTCCAAAATCTGAAAGATCTGGACAAGATCTGTATGGAGATGTGAGCCAAAATCCATGCTACAGTTAGAATACTTGGTCAAGAACTACAGGAAATATCCGACCTCTGTAATTGCAAACAAAAGGTTTTTATATCAAATCTTAAAATTTTTTCTATTGTATCAAATACTCACCAAATTTTTCGTACTATAAGATGCACCTTACCATTAGATGAACCTATGTGTTAGGGTTCGAGTTCCCACTGCTGCACAAGGGGAGTC
>VIAB01014622.1:48805-58806 GCA_009801035.1 Oophaga pumilio | reverse complement strand
TGTATTCTGTTGTCGCTGCTCTTCTCTCTCCCTCGATTAAATGCAGAATGTGATACAAACATCAAAGCAAATGATTAGCCCTTGGAAGGGCTCTTAGTATGATGGCTCAGCTTCAGCATCAACACTACAGACCTATGATTCATTACACTGTGCACACGCACGCCTAGGCAAGCACTCTCTCCCTCCAATACGAAATGTCATAGAGCTGTGCAACGGCATCAGTGTGCCGAGTGAGGTGGCGCCTGTTCTTTTACAACCTTTGACAATGTCACACGGCCAGCCATTCACAATAACGTCACAACCAAGATGGCTACAGCATTACAGTGACGCGCAGATAATCCCTGCATGCTTATTGGCTGTGCAACAGGCGCCAAACATGTGGGGCAGGTATTCGAGTTTGAATTCAAGCACCGCATAATGCTTGCAGAGTAACAAACACATCCGAGTACCCAGATACTCGAGTGATATCCGAGTATCACCGAGCACCTTCGCTCACCATTAGACCTTAATACACTTTTTTTAATGCAGGGTCAGCTTTCGATTTTGGCTTTAACTTAAAAAAAAAAATTAAAAAAGACCAAGCACTGGAAACCTATACTGTCTGGTTGAGGGCTTTAATTTCTACCATTTTAAATTCAGTGGCGTGTAATTAACCCTTTACTGACCAACTGCTTTTTTTTTTTTTTTTTGCGTTTTTCCCTCTGCACATTTTAGCAGCCAAAACTTTTTTTTTTTTTACTGATGTGGATGAGTGAAATGTTATTTTATGGAGGAGAAATTTAATTATTTTTCTACCCTGTCTGGGATATACACTATAAGCTACTGGGTTATTTTCTTTTTATGGGGGCAGTATGGAGGGGCTTTGGTAGATTGCAACAGGAAAAGACTTTGCTGGAAACCTCAGGATCCATACCACCAGAAGTGAGTAAGCGGTTGGGCAAGGGTTAAAGCCCCTGCAATCTTGTGGGAGGAGGTAGAGTCCCAAGCTAGTGGAGACAGTGGATAACAGAATTGGTTTATATCAATGAGCGCTATGTACAGAAATAGAAGCACTGGTACTGCAATGTTTCTATTGAAACAAGATAGCAAATGATTTGCAGAGTGTCTTCCCTGCCTAGCAGAGCTTCTAAATCCTTGCACACCTAGATCATCTCTGCCAGTCAATTCTGTCACTGTACACAGACCAATACATTTTTTCTTTTTCCGTCAATATTGCCATGTGAGGGCTTTTTTTTGTGCGGGAAGAGTTGTACTTTTGAACGACACCATTGATTTTACCATATAGTGTTCTGAAAAAAGTGAAAAAAAAATACAAGTGTTGAAATTTCAAAAAAACATGCAATTTCACAATGTTTTTTTGTTTGTTTTACCATGCTCACCATAATGCTAAAACTGATCTGCCATTATTATTCCCCAGGTCAGTATGAGTACGCAGATACCAAACATATATAGGTTCTTTTTTTAATCGATTGGTGAAAAAAAAAAATCCAAAATTGTTAAAGAAAAAAAAAAAGACACCATTTTCCGAGACCAGTAGCGTCTCCATTTTTCTGGATCTGGATCTACAGGTCAGAAAGGGCTTATTTTTTGCGCGTTGAGCTGAAATTTTTATTGATGCCATTATGGGGTAGATATGATGTTTTGGTCACCTGTTATTATAATGTTGTGGCAACCAGAAGAATGTAATTCTGGCATTTTTTTTCTCGTTATGCCGTTTACTACTTTATATTTTGATAGATCGGGTGTTTCTCACGCAGTGATACCAAATATGTGTACTATTTTTATTGTTTCTTTTTTAAATTGGCCAAATTGGGGGTGATTTGAACTTTCATATTTTTTAAAACTTTTTTTTTCTACTTTTTACTTGCTTCAATAGTCTCCTTAGGAGATTTGAAGCTGCGATAATCTGATCGCTTGTGCTACATATAGCAGGGTTTAAGACCTGCTGTGTTGCAGAAATCATCTCCTATGAATGCCGGCCAAGGTAGATCGCCAATGACAAGCACGAGGGTCTTCTGCAGACCCCCGGCTGTCATGCCAACCCATCAGTGCCCCGCAATCATGTGACGGGAGCCAATGCGTGGGTCATATGACACGCTCGAGTTAAATGGATCCCGATTCCACAGTGGCTGTTAGAGGCACATGTGCCGGGAAAAGATACAGGGTCGACGCCAGAGCCCGCATCAAAGGGAGGGACACAACCTTTGACGTATCTATACATCAAAGATCGTGAAAGGTTTTTATAAAAAAAAATATTGCTCTATTTTTCACAGAAAATAATTTTATAAATACAGTAATTTCTGTGTATCCCGAAACAGCGCTGAAAAATAGTTAAATTTCTCCCACATAAATCGAAGCCTCATATACCCATGTCAGTGAAATGAGAAAAAAAAATGGTTGATCATAAAAGCAAGATTGCCTTTTCTTTTTTTTCAAAGGAATAATGCCGTATTCACACATCTTCATGTCACGGTCCCAACATGGACCATGATGGTTGCACTGAGTTACCTGAACTTGACAGCTTCATTTATTCCTATGACGCATTCAAGTTCAGGTCGGGAGACTTGCGCAGACAGTCTTTGCTAGAGTTGAGCGAATTTGTTTGGATTCTCTCTTATTCAGCAAGCTATAGCGCTTACGGAATAAGCTGCAGAGGGAACCCGGCTTCCTGGATCGCGCCAGCCTATCAGCTGTTCGGCGCTACAGCACCATGTGTCACAGCATGGAGAGCGTTTGTTGGGCTCTCATGCATGTGCTGTGACACAGCCGCGACACATGCAGCTGCGGCGCTGATCGTACGGCACAATCCAGGAAGCTGGGTTCCTTCTGCAGCAAATTCGGTAAGCGCTATAGCTTGCCGAATAAGAGGGAACCCGAACAAATTCGCTCAATTCTTTCATCATGGTTTGCACTTGGACCATGACACACAGATGTGTAAATGAATTGGTACATTGGGACCAATCTCGTACATAAGAGATGATTGATGTAATACATTTTAGTTAGATGTTTGAACATCTTATCAGCACTGCAAACTTAGTGGTCAACACAAGTGCATGTTTGTGGAGCAACATGTCATGATATCGCAGGACCCTGCTAATCAGAGAAGGTGCCTAGAATGCCAGGGGAGCTAGTAGCTTGTTTGAAGTGCTGTGATCGGCTGCCACGTGTTACCGATGTCATCGCTGGATCAGGGTCGTGTGAATCATTTTGTTCAACTGCATTTTTTACTTTCCTGAAGTAGACAGTCAAGGCTTCATGTCCACAGGAAATGGCCTTGGTGATCAAGTTGAACATGTAGAAAAATTGCTGAAACTTAAAGTTAGTGAAAACACATGTTCCTATAATTATTCACCAATATACTGTATTACTATGATTCAGCTCTGCCACCTGATGCTTGGAAATAGCTCAGAAATCTAAGCTGAAACATTTCTTGTAACATGTTGGTGATTATTTTTTTTTGCACTGTTTGGTGGTTGTCGTCATCCATATTAGTACATGTCCTCAATATGGTTCACAAACACTTTTTTTTCCCCCTGATCTCTTAGACATGGGTTATGTGGTTTTCATAATATATTAGGAGATAAAACTTAATTTTTGTATGATTAAAATCTCTGCAACTCCCTATTATACAAGATATAAAAAAAAATATGAAAAACATGGAATAGGTACCCATGATAATCATTGCAGCTTTCAATGAACAATTTGAGCATGCTGTTCAGTTATGAAGGATTTTAAAGGGGGTGGAGAAGCAACAGTGTATAGGTCTGAATAGTGAAAATGATGTTTTAAATACTTGTTGGGTGGTGAAAGTGGCAATTTTTGCCATCTGAACAGCAGGCTAGATCAACTATTTCTACACCCCTCATAGAAATGCCAGGGGATTCCTTTTGCACTAGTTTTAGCATCTCATTTCTCTGTTTCTTGTCAGAGAATATGAACATTGGGGCAGATTTACAGTTATGGAATAATTTTAGACTTGTGTATCATCTGTGCACGGAAAAAAACATGTTGGTGCAAAACTTGGCAAAAAAAATAAAAAATTGTGCAGTAAAATCAAAACTTCCTTTGGTCAAGAAATGTGTCAAATTTACTAACAATGTGCACCACTTTTTACTGGCCTTTAAAGGGAAGCCCTATCAGGTCCAATTCTCCCATGTAGGTAAAAACGCAACATGTTAGAGGTGATGACTAGAATCCAGAGTGAGTGCATGTCACAGTGATTGGTGTTAAGGAGAAAACTTAGAATCGTGCTGCACCATACTCATAGTAGCAGGGCACAACAATGAGCTGTAATTGCTGTTCTCCAATAAGGCCCTCTGATCAATTGATTGACCTCCTACTCACCACATTCACAGGCTCAGTGGAATGTCAACCAAATGAACGGTGGGCATGATTGGAGAATGGTCAGGACTGGAAAAGAGTGGGGCATAACAAGAATGATGACTACGACCTGTGCCAGACACATGCTTTGGATGCTAATTGTCACCTCTAAGGCTATGTTTCCACGGAGTGTATTCCTTCAGTATTTGCTGCATATTGGACTCTGCGTACAGCCGCAGCGTCCAGATGTTACAGCATAGTGGAAGGATTTTATGAAATCCCATCTCCACTATGTGTACAAAACACGCAAGTGGCAAGACTTGCGTAACCGGACATGCGGGCGTCTTTCTTGACCACAGCATGTCTATTTATTTTGTGGAGACGCTCCGCCTCCGCAAGATAAATAACACAGTCTATGTATAGGATGCGGTGATTCCGCATGTGTTCAATGAAGAGGGGGGGCGCTTTGGGCGGAGCAGAGTATCCGCTGTGTCCAAAGCGCTGCCAGTACACCCATACCCTAACATGCTCTTGCTTATACTTTACAAAGGGAATCTGAACCTGAATGGTTCCCTTTAAATGGTATAAAAATAAAATATGAAAGTGGATCTAATGTGCCCCCAATCTGAGTGCAGCATTTCTATACATACATGTATGGAACATTTTCTGACTGGTCTACATTCATGCTAAAAGATATGCATAATTGGTAAAGATGCCCATTCTTTACTTCCATAACAAGGGTTGAGTGATGAAAACAAGCCATCACCTACAACAGGAGGAAAAGCGATAACTTACAGGTCGTGTGACCGCTGGGGCTACACCGATAGATTGGGCAACTTTTATGCCAAGTTCAGTTTTTTAATCAGTATTTCTAAACCAAAACCAGGAGTGGAACAATCAGAAGACAAATATAAGGGCTTGTGCACATATTGCAGATTTGGTGGGTTTTTGCCATGCAGATTTGCTAGCAAAACCTGAAGACAGCAAACTGAATTGCACACCTTGATTATTTGTGACTGGCAGATTTGGTGCAAAAAATACAATCTGCAGCATGTCCAGTCTCTGTGCGGTTTGGCCCTCACTCAAATCAGTTAAATAAAAACGCTAAAAATGTGTTTTTCCTGCCAAGAGACGCAGAAATGTTTTCTCACCCACTCCTGGTTTTAGATTAGAGATACTGAGGGTGTGAACGTGGCCTTATCCGTCACAAATGGCGCAGACGCCACACACCGCTCCCTTGGTTCTCTATGGGGATAGCTGACTAGCCGAGAGCAGCGCCTGAGCATGGGCCTTATGAGCAGAGAAGTGCCCGCGTCTGTCTTCACAGGCAGCCCTTGTACTAGCTCCAGGAGTCCATGGTGTTTCCCACAATGTCTGCCATGAAGCCCTCCCTCCATAAGGCGGGTGTTGTGGAAGCACAGCCGAGTTTCCTCAGGTCTGCTCCGCCATTACGTGAGGCCTTTGTGAGACCCGCTCGTTTCCTCAGGCCCCAGCTTCCCTCACGTCGGTAACTTCACACGTGACAGCAGGCGCCGACCCGTACTGGGACCGGAAATACAGCGCGGCTTTCTCTCAGCACCGTCACTGGTGAGGTGTCGTGTGGGGACTTTGCTGACAGCCTTGCCCTGTCCCGAAGTACCGAGGCCGGGGCAGGACACTTATTTTTAGCACATGCCTTCCATCGCCATTTGGTGCTTCTCTCCACATAATGGCGATTTAAGGCGCCACACTATTTTCAATGTGTGCGTTGTCAATAAAGTTGTTCTTGTTCCCTGCTATAGGCTCGCTGCGTTTGAGGCGGGAGTGCAGTACCGCGCGTGTCCAGTAGATGTCAGCCATTGGATCGCGCCACATACTCCCACCCAATAACCAAACCCCTCCTTTGTGTCTTTGGCGCCGTTCCTATATAAAGAGGCGCACACAAGCGGCTCCTGGTTATTTCGGCGTTTATATTTTTTAAGAAGTTGGTATTCGGCAACTTTTCTTTACGGGAAACCAAAATGGACATGAAGAAGAGACTCATGTTGGAGCTGAGGAACCGGAAGGCAGCTGAGGTAAGTGGCTTCGTTCTTCGTGCCCTCAATGACATGGCTCGGCGCATTTCTCGGTGCTCGGGCTCCTGGCCGTGTTCCCCACTCCCTGCTGTGGGAAGTGCAGCCCCACTCTGGGGCCATTATTACTTCCCGAACACGTGGCTGGCGGTAAACTCCCGGGACGTGGCCCGTGACTGAGCCTCGTGCGCGGTGCTGCTTCCCGCCATGTGCATGAGGCGGCCTCTAGTCCCCGCCGAAGCTGCACTTGTTTGCTCTGGTTGTGCTCAGGCTGCAGCCCCCAGCACATGCGGCTCTGGCTGGGGCCACCATTGTTTCTGTGGGGTCTCTCAGTGCGTGTGTCCTCTCAGTGCCAAGCAATGGCGGCATGCCTGCACACTTGTGCTCCGGGAAGCGCTCCTTGCATCACTTTTGGGGATTTGCTTCTAGAGCTTTTTATTTTTTTTTTTGGCCTTCATTCACTATAAAAAATATTTTTTTGCAGCTTCCCAATAAAGGGCTGTTATTTGGCCCATGTAGATGGGTCTCCATAAGAAATCTCTTAAAAAAAAAAAAAAAATGTTTCTTCCCCAATGTCAGGTTGTTCATGTCTTGAAAAAATGTCGTTTTTTTTCTGCACTTTTTTTTTTTTTTTTTAATTAAAAGCCCCTTTAGTATTTTTTCTTTTTGCCCCCTGTAAAGTTTCCATAGCACATGTTTTCTCTGATAAGCTTCTCCTAATCAGGGCCCTGTAGTGTGACTTTCTCACTCTGACCTTTCTAGTGTATTGCTATCCCACTAAATAAATATATAATTTTTATTTAATCTTTTCACTCTTGAGCTTAGACTTCCAAGTAAACAGTGTTTATTTCGGAGTGATGAATGAATTCGGTCTGGAGTGAATAGCACAATATGGCAACTGCTCTGACATGGGGCTGAGTTCTTAACCGGAAGCCAGTGGGTGTGATGGAGGACTTGAGCATGTGTGGTTGAGACCGCAGCAATGATCATCCAGAAGTACAGTTACTGCATACTCTAGGAGAGCAGCTGTTTAGGGATGGGGGAGGGCATCATAAGCGGCTCATTATATAGGGGTTTCTGTTAATACAGTGCCATTCTGACCTCTGCCTATCCCACCGAAGAAAGAATCTCATTAGACTTGACTGACTGCATTATTGCAGATGTTTACAATGTGCAGTGCTCGGGCGAGAAGCGTTGTAGAATACGTCTCTGGCTTAGGAACGGCTTCCAGATCACAATGTGTCCGCTTTATGCCTCATTTTGTGATATCTCCTTTTATTGCAGGTTAAAGAAATGGTTTTGGATAACTGCCGTACAGATGATGGCAAAATTACTGGACTTACAGCTGAGTTTGTGAACTTGGAATTCCTGAGCATGATCAACATTAACTTGTTGTCAGTAGCTAATCTTCCCAAACTGGAGAAATTAAGGAAGGTAAGCTGTTCTGTGTGTTATATAACCTTAGTATATCTGCATGGGGCAATAGATGCTATGATTGAAGGTTTATAATCTGTTGCTCAACACGCCAGTGTTCTTGTACCTTTTTAATGTTGCATATTTTTTAATGTGTAAAACTCCTTCTGTTTGTGCTGGATTGGTGATGCCATAAAATAACTAATGCTTGACTGCTTAGGCAGATATTGATGACTTCTCCTAAAAGGAGCTCCATCAGTGGGGTCTGACACTCCAACCAGTCTGCTCCTATTGTGCTTGGATTAAATTGTAAACAGCCAAAACTATACAGCTTTGTACAGTCTGTGTTGTCCTTTCCTGTGTACTGCAGCTCAGCTCTTGGTCACCAATTGAAACTGAGCATCCAGCCAGAGTTGAACAGTTTTGAGTTTGATTGCCACTGATCTGATATTTATGATTAGAGAGAAGCCATTCTAGTCGCACTGCCCTGGTCCATCGTTTTGTGGCAACCAGTCTTTATGGTGTTGCAGCTCCAGTGCTGAGAATGCCTGGAACAGATGACTGGCTGCAGCAGAGACTAATCCAATGTGGCCAGTTTCTTTTTATGCCTCCTGGGTTTTTGTTTTTTTGCAGAGAAATGGCTCTTAATTTAGTGCTAATTTTTATGGTCTTTACGAAGAGATCATTACTAAAGGATTCTCTGGGGTCAAATCTATTATTACCAACCCTATGAGCACCATCTGCTTGGTAAAGACTATATACAAATTATCACTAAATAAAAATTCCCATATCTGAAACTGGTGCAGGTAAAAAAAACCTCGAGAGCAGCAGTAATAAAATAAGAGGAAAAGCTGGATAATTCTGACCTGGTGACAGGTCCTTCATAAAATTGGATTCAAGGAGTGGCTTGTGTAACTAAAGGCTGGGTAATGATCCAGCAATCTGTGACAATTACAGGGTAAACTTAATATCTCTATCCAGCTTTTGATTTGCTTTACTGAAAGATGTACATGGTTATAAAAATGCTACAACAATAATCTCTTTATGTTCTGCAGTTGGAGCTTAGTGATAACCGAATTTCAGGTGGTCTTGAAGTGCTTGCAGAGAAAACCCCAAATTTAACACACTTGAATCTCAGTGGGAACAAGATTAAGGACATAAACACTCTGGAGCCACTTGTGAGTAAATAGAAATTGAGGTTTTATTTTTGTTTTGTAACAAAGCGATCCTCCTGTTTATCTGTATCTTAGTCCCAAGGCACAGTTTATCAAAAAAACACTTATCTCGCTATCCTCATGTCCAGTGGTCTTTTTTTTCTTTTATTCATGCTCCTTTTAGTACTGGGATTTTTTAAAAAGGGACAACCCTTTTCGAAGTGTAATTATTAGTTTAGGAAAATTTGAAATATAATGTCTTCCTGACTCTATATCCTCGCTCCTCTGTTAAACTTTTATGGCCACTATGTCTGTATGAGGCTGAAGTTGGTTTCTTATTCGTCCGTTTCTTTGGCAATTTTTTCTCTTCTGTTTTTTTTTTATAGGTTTAACAAAAATGAAGCACCACAATAATAACACAATTCAACGAGGTGCCCTGATGTGAATACACTTAAAAACCGCTAGAAAAATTATAACTGGCACTAAAATGGGCATTAAAGTGGGCACCAAAGGGTGTTAATGAAAGGGTTAAATGACTTGGGCCATGATATCCCACTGCAAACATATAGAAAGGGAGCCCCACATCAAAACCAGGTCTCCAGCCTGGCGCAAATGGGTTTTGGGCATCAGAACTGGCATTAAAGTGGGCAAGCAGCTGATTTTGGCCATTTGAATAAGTGATGTTTCTAAAGGGTTAAATGACTGGGCCACTGATCTCACACTAAGAATAAACAGATAGTGATGCCCCGCATCAAACCCAGTTCCCTCTAGCCTGGCCCAAATGGGGGTTCTGGGCATCAGAATTGGCATCAAAGTGGGCAAACAGCCAATTTTTACAGATTTGATTAAGTAACTAATGGTTTTAAAGGGTTGAAATGACTTTAAGCCACTGATCTCACATGAAGAATACACAGATGTGTATTCCTAGTGTAATCAGTGGGGGCTGCAATTATGTGATCTTGCGCTTTTTCAGCTAAACTGAAGCTTTAAAGCGAACCTGTCGGCAGGATTGTGCATACTAACCTACAGACAGTGTCAGGTTGGTGCCATTATACTGATTAAA
>VIAB01014621.1:12053-25180 GCA_009801035.1 Oophaga pumilio | reverse complement strand
GCAGAGAGAAGAGGTCACGGGGCAGGCAGAGAGAAGAGGTCGCGAGGCAGGCAGAGAAAAGAAGTCGCGGGGCAGGCAGAGGAGAGGTATATTCTATATCACGATCCGAATAAATAAAAATCTTACAATTTTCACACCGGCCATTGCAGCTATTCTAGACCCATACTGTCTGTTCCCTCAGGAAAACCACATGTACATCAATTAGCTGCAACAGTCTGACTTTTGTATTGAACCATATAATAAGCATGTGCAAGTGTCATTGTGAAGGGAGGGAGAGGAGGTGAGCTTTGACATCTATTGTGAATGGTGGATCCTGTGTTATCTACTGTATATAGAGGTGTTATCAGTCATTGTACAGGAGGAGGAGGTGAGCTGTGACATCACCTATTGTAAATGGTGGATATCCACTGTATATAGAGGTGTTATCCGTAATTGTACAGGAGGAGGTGAGCTGTGACATCTATTGTGAATGGTGGCTCTTGTATTATCAGTTGTGTAAAGAGGTGTTATCAGTTATTGTACAGGGGGAAGAGGTGAGCTGTGATATCTACAGTGGTATGTAAAAGTTTTCAAACAGGAAAAAGGCTGGGATTCTCCAGCATTGATCATTAGATAACTTCATGGTCCATGATTAAGACGTTTTAGTCGAAACTCATCGGTTTGTTTCCTACAGCTATCGGTGGTACGGTAGTCTACCTGTTTTTATAAACATTTACAAATAAACGTGAAGTTTTATCTAGAGATCAACGCTGGAGAATCCTTTCCTCTTTTTTTCGGTTTGAAAACAACCCAGACCACAACAGCTCCGTACAGTGAATTCAACTCAAACAAGGTGCTGCAGAGTACGGTGAGCTGACCTCCTTTTTCCCCTTTCCCTTTATATATGTTAAAGTTTGGACACCCCTGGTCAAAATTACTGTCATTGTGAACAGTTAAGCAAGTTGAAGATAAAATGATCTCTAAATGGGCTAAAATTACAGATGACACATTTCCTTTGTACGTTAGGCAACAATTTATATATTGTCATCTTTTACATTTTAAAAATTACAAAAAGGAAAATGGGCCGATAGCACAGCTTGTAAACGCTTATTGTAGCCAGCTGGGAGTTTTTCACTTCTTGTTTGAGGGAATTTCCTCCATTCTTCCTTGGAGAATTCTTCCAATTCTTTGATTCCAGGGGCGTCTTCCATCCTCTGCTATTTTGAGGTCCAGTCGCAGATTTTCAATGATGTTCAGATCAGGGGACTGTGAGGGCCATTGTAAAAACTTCAGTTTGCGCCTTTCGAGGTGGTCTTTTGTGGATAATGACGTGTGTTTAGGATCATTATCCATTTGTAGCAGCCATCCTCTTTCTCTTTTCACCTTCAGCTTTTTTACAGATAGTGTTATGTTTGCATCAAGAATTTGTTGAGATTTAATTGAATCCATTCTTCCCTCTACCGGTGAAATGTTCCCAAAATTGGCTGCAACACAAACCTAAAGCATGATTGTTTCACCCCCATGCTTAATGATTGGAGAGATGTTCTTTTCTTGAAATTCTGTGGCCTTTTTTCTCCACACATACCTTTGATCATTGTGGCCAAAGAGATCTATTTTAACCTCATTGGACCACAGAAACTGTTTCCAAAATGCATTAGGCATGTTTAGGTGTTTTTTTTGCATACCTCTAACACAGACTTTTATGGCGAGGATGCAGGAGAGGTTTTCTTCTGATGACTCTTCCATGTAACACAACTCCAGAGTCTGCTAAATCTTTTTGAAGATCTTTTGCAGTCAAGCGAGAGTTCTGATTTGCCTCTCTAGCAATCCTACAAGCAGCTCTCACTGTAGTTTTGCTTAGTCTTTCAGACATTATCTTGACCTCCACTGTTCCTGTTAATTGCCATTAATTACATTTCAAACTGAGGAAAGGGCAACTTGAAAACAATTTTCTATCTTCTTATAGCCTTATCCAGATTGTCGGCCTTCACCATTTTCAGAGTGCGCGGCAGCAGCTTAGAAGAACCCATGATGGCTGTTTTTTGGCACAAGGTTAGAGGAGGCTGGGTTTTTAAATAAGCTGGAAAATTTGCATCACTTGGACTTTCCTAACGATGATAGTGAACAAGTCATAACCCTAACAGGCTAATTAAGGTCTGAAACCTTGGTCAAAGTTATCTGAGAACACAAATCTCCAAGGGTGCCCAAACTGAATTGACCCATTTTCCTTTTTGTAATTTTAAATAAAAATGACAATAAATATTTTTGCCTAAAATGCAAAGGAAATGTGTCATCTTTAACTTTAGGTCTTCTACAGATCATTCCATCTTCAACCTGATTAATTGTTCACAATGACAGTAATTTTGACCACGGGTGCCCAAACTTTTACGTGCCACTGTAGTGAATGGTGGATCCTGTGCTATCGGCTGTGTATAGAGATGTTATCAGCCATTCTAATCCTGCCTGAAATGCCAAGTCAGAAGTCATCTGTACAGAACAGGAAATAGAGGTGTTGTATAAAAAGAAAAAACAAAAAAAAAACAAAACAAGCAGAGGCCAGTGTGAAAATTGCAATATTTCTGTTTAGAAAAAAATACAGATTATGATGTGAAAAAGAGAAAAAATATACAAAAAAACTTTGAGGATGTTGGGCTGAAAATCTATTGAGAAGACATTTGGTTGAAAGAGTTTCCAAGTAGATGGAAGAACTAGGAGGTGGAGGAACCTTTGGGAAGAAGAAAATGTGGTACAAAGAAGGGTACTAGGTAGATATGGAAGGATCGATTCAAGGGGCTCTGGTCCGGCGGCCAGGTCAGTCGTACCCAGCAGGTAGACGGGGAGGCCTGGTGTGGCTTTCATCAGAGCTGGCGTAACGTCATCTGTGCATAAGGCAGCAGATTGAGGGCCACCCGTTTAGCTTCCATGCTCCACTATATCCTGGCTGCTGGACTGGATTCCCGAAAAGTGATCTGCTCAACTCTAGACTGAGGACTAATTAATAAGAAAACAAAACCTGGTGAAAAAGTTAAAAAAAAAAAAAAAAAAAAAAAAGAGGGAAACTAGGGTAACCAACCGGAAAGAGGAGAATAACTGGATGACAGGATTTAAAAAAAACAAGAGGGCAATTGGTGGAGGAACCATTGGGAAGAAAATAAAAAAAGTCACTAGGCCAAGGACCTACACTAAAAGAATTAAAGACTTGTAAGGCTGAGGATCTTTTAGGACAAAGAGGACACTTGGTTGACAGGGTTTCACTAGGCTCAGGACCCTTTAGGAAAAACCGGACGATTTGGTGAGGTGTTTCAGGTTAGGAACGTTAATTAGGTTAGGAACTCTTTTTTGGAAGGACACTGTGGACAAGAGAGTGCACTAAGTGGAGGATCTTATTGGGAAGATGAGGAAACTTGGTTTGAAAAGTTTTGTAGAAGAAAAGGACACAGAGTTAGAAATGTTTCTAAGATGAGGAGGATACTAGTGAGGACACTTTTTTGAAGCTTTAGAAAAGAAAAAAAAAAGGTTTAGCACCTTCTGGCAGTGACGCTTGGTTGGATGGTTTTCTTGAAGAAGAGGATACCGAGCTGAGGACCTTTTGGGAAGAAGAAGACACTTAGTTGAAATAAGGAAAAGACTGATTTTGGATATAGGAAAATGCATCGTAAGAGAAGGTGTGATGTTTCTAGGATAAAAATGAAAATGAGCATCAGAAAATTTTTGCAAGGCGCCAAAACGTCAAGACTTGCAAGGGTCAACTGAAGCTGGTTTAAGGTGGCTCGCCTTAGGACATAGTGATACACAATGAACTGTTCCCGACCAATCCTTCCTTTTGCAGATAGGCCAAGGATTTTGTAAGTTCCAGTGGCCATTTTTCACGGGTACTGAGCTATATGGTCAGAGTCACCCAGGCTCCCTAGACATACACAAGTCTCTAGTTTTGCCTCTTTGGCTTCCCGTTAACTTTTCACATACAATTAAAATCGCAATTTAGAAAATTAGGTAAGATATTGAGGTGCTTCT
Organism: Oophaga pumilio; assembly: GCA_009801035.1. Lineage (NCBI taxonomy): Eukaryota > Metazoa > Chordata > Amphibia > Anura > Dendrobatidae > Oophaga > Oophaga pumilio. The sequence goes on along the minus strand of VIAB01014621.1, from coordinate 21,187 downwards.
CACAAACTTAGAATATCATCAAAAAGGTCATTTCAGTTCTTCAATACAAAAAGTGAATCTCATATTATATACAGTCATGGCCAAAAGTTTTGAGAATGACACAAATATTAATTTTTACAAAGTCTACTGCTTCACTTTTTCTAATGGCAATTTGCATATACTCCAGAATGTTATAAAGAGTGATCAGCTTAACAGCAATTACTTGCAAAGTCAATATTTGGCTAGAAAATGAACTTTATCCCCCAAAACACATTTCAACATCATTGCAGCCCTGCCTTAAAAGGACCAGCTAACCTCTTTTCAGTGATTGCTCCATTAACACAGGTGTGGGTGTTGATGAGGACATGGCTGGAGATCAATCTGTCATGATTAAGTAAGAATGACACCACTGGACACTTTAAAAGGAGGCTGGTGCTTGGCATCATTGTTTCTCTTCTGTTAACCATGGTTATCTCTAAAGAAACACGTGCAGTCATCATTGCAATGCACAAAAATGGCCTAACAGGGAAGAGTATCGCAGCTAGAAAGATTGCACCTCAGTCAACAATCTATCGCATCATCAAGAACTTCAAGGAGAGAGGTTCCATTGTTGCCAAAAATGCTACAGGGCGCCCAAGAAAGACCAGCAAGCGCCAGGACCGTCTCTTAAAAGTGTTTCAGCTGCGGGATCGGGCTACCAGCAGTGCAGAGCTTGCTCAGGAATGGCAGCAGGCAGGTGTGAGTGCATCTGCACGAACTGTGAGGCGGAGACTCTTGCAGCAAGGCCTGGTCTCAAGGAGGACAGCAAAGAAGCCACTTCTCTCCAGAAAAAACACCATGGACAGACTGATATTCTGGAAAAGGTGCAGGCAGTGGACTGCTGAGGACTGGGGTAAAGTTATTTTCTCTGATGAATCCCTTTTTCGATTGTTTGGGACATCAGGAAAACGCCTCATTCGGAGAAGACAAGGTGAGCGCTACCACCAGTCTTGTCTCATGCCAACTGTTAAGCATCCTGAAACCATTCATGTGTGGGGTTGCTTCTCAGCCAAGGGAATCGGCTCTCTCACAGTCTTGCCTAAAAACACAGCCATGAATAAAGAATGGTACCAGAATGTCCTCCAAGAGCAACTTCTCCCAACCCTCCAAGAGCAGTTTGGCGATCAACAATGCCTTTTCCAGCATGATGGAGCACCTTGCCATAAAGCAAAGGTGATAACTAAATGGCTCAGGGAACAAAACAGAGATTTTGGGTCCATGGCCTGGAAACTCCCCAGATCTTAATCCCATTGAGAACTTGTGGTCAATCATCAAGATATGGGTGGACAAACAAAAACCTAAAAATTCTGACAAAATGAAAGCATTGATTGTGCAAGAATGGACTGCTATCAGTCAGGATTTGGTCCAGAAGTTGATTGAGAGCATGCCAGGGAAAATTGCAGAGGTCCTGAAGAAGAAGGGTCAACACTGCAAATATTGACTTGCTGCATTAGCTCATTCTAACTGTCAATATAAGCTTTTGTTACTCATATGTTTGCAATTATTATATTTCTGTCTGTGATAAAAACATCTGTCAAACACACATAAAAACCAGAGGGCAGCAGATCATGTGAAAATATAATATTTGTGCCATTCTCAAAACTTTTGGCCATGACTGTAGAGTAATTACAATACTTGATCTATTTCACGTGTTTATTTCTGTTAATGTTGATGATTATGGCTTACAGCCAATGAAAACCCAAAAGTCATTATCTCAGTAAATTAGAATACTTTATAACACCAGCTTGAAAAATTATTTAAAAATCTGAAATGTTGTCCTACTGAAATGTATGATCAGTAAATGCACTCAGTACTTGGTCGGGCTCCTTCTGCATCAATTACTGCATCAATGCGGCGTGGCATGGAGGCGATCAGCCTGTGGCACTGCTGAGGGGTTATGGAAGCCCAGGTTGCTTTGATAGCAGCCTTCAGCTCGTCTGCATTGTGGGGTCTGGTGTCTCTCATCTTCCTCTTGGCAGTCATCTGAAAACAACACATCGGACCAGTGACAACAGTCCGGTTCTTCTCCTTGGCCCAGGTAAGACGCTTCTGGCGTTGTCTATTGGTCATGAGTGGCTGACACAAGGAATGTGACACTTGTAGTCCATGTCCTGGACACGTATGTGTGTGGTGGCTCTTGAAGCAATGACTCCAGCAGCGTCCACTCCTTGTGAAACTCCCACAAATTTCTGAATGGCCTTTTCTTAACAATCCGTTCAAGGCTGCGGTTATCCCAGTTGCTTGTGCACCTTTTTCTACTGTACTTTTTCCTTCCACTCAACTTTCCATTAATCTGCTTGGATACAGCACTCTGTGAACAGCCGGCTTCTTTAAGAATGCCCTTTTGTGGCTTCCACTCCTTGTGGAGTGTGTCAGTGACTGCCTTCTGGACATTTGTCAGTCAGCAGTCTTCCCCATGATTGTGGAGCTACTGAAACAGACTAAGGGACCTTTATAAACGCTTAGGAAGCCTTTTCAGGTGTTTTTTGGTATTTATTCTAATTTACTGAGATAATGACTTTTGGGTTTTCGTTGGCTGTAAGCCATAATCATCAACATTAACAGAAATAAACACGTGAAATAGATCACTCTGTGTGTAATGACTCTATAGAATATAGAAGATTCACTTTTTGTATTGAAGAACTGAAATAAATTAACTTTTTGATGGTTTTCTAATTTTGTGAGAAGCTCCTGTACATTGTCGTACTATTACAAGGAAACATTAAAGGGAACCTGTCAGAAACTTCTACACTTCCAGACACAAATATACTAAGCTTGTCCTGTCCATATATCCCATAAATGCATATGGATGTTGTAAAGAAGGCGAGATCCCGGCTTGGGACATCCCTGTGTTTCCTTGAGTGGAGAGATTCGGCAACCATAAATATGAACCATGAACTGCCAATATAAAAATACCACATTTCCCCCCAGTGGCCGCCAGATGAAGCTTTCCACGGCGATACCGGACGATTTGAAAGGTTTCCCATTTAAGGTCCCATACAAATTACATGAAAGCTGTCTGTCGAACGAACCCCAATACTGAATTATATTTTAACTGATTATGTAGTTCGAAAATTAAAAAAAATCCAACAATCCGGTGTTTTTAACCATTACAAATGTTCATCATTTGGCCGAACCGAATGATGGTTCATGTCACTAAAGCATCCAACGATCGGTCGTTATGGTTGAAGCCGGCCGGCCGTGGGCTCCGTTACAGCAGGGGGTGTCCCATTTATTTGCTTTACCAGAAATATCTAGAGGTTTAGTTTTTAAAAGGATGATTAAAATTTCTAAAACTCAACAAATGAAACTAAAACTTGTGTAACTGCGCAATCACATTTCATTTTTATGCTATTCCTCTTTCCTAGAGGTGTCCGTAGACTTCAGATGAAAGTCTGCCCAACGTGACGATTTTGATGGAACTGGATCATCTGATGTGCAAGTGGGTATCCAGACCCTCTCCTGATGGTAGGTGTGGGGGAGATTGGGCATGTTGAATTTTAGGCATGCATGCGTATGGGGAAGTCGGGGAAAAATAGGAATCAACAAAACATGTATTTGGTGGACGGCTAATAAAAGGTTGGTATACAGTACTCAATACCTATCTGCTAAAGGTGATCGCTATTAAATGTGTGTAGGACCCCACCTTTAGTAAGAATGAGAACTTGTGTGCCCTGCTTTCCAATGGCGGCAAATTGCGGTAGAGCAGTTAGTCTTTGGCACCAAGGACCCTTTAACTTCTCCTGGCTGTGGTCTTGCAGTCAAGGTAGAATGGGGACACAATTGTCTTGTTCTGGGGTCGATAGGTGATCGTTTACGGATCATGTAGACTGAAACATCCCTTCTAGTCTCTGTGAAGCTTTGGCGGAGGCAAAATATCCAACAGGCAATGATCCCCGGGGAAACGTATGAAAACTCGCTCTCCTCCAGAAGGCAGAAGACTACTTCCACAGTGAGATAGTATCTACCTCCCGGAGCTTCTTTGCATCCCGATTCCTTGATTTATTTATTTTTTTTTAAGTAAAGTTTCGTATTGCTGCTTGCAAGTAATTGCAGGATAAGAGTGATGATCCAGAAGATCCACGCAGAAGAGAACCAGCAATTCCCCAAAGCCTCCAGCCACTACTCAACCTGGAAGAATTGATAAGATCCACCTGACGTTGCAAGTATCACAAATGTGGGGTTAATCCTTCACCTCGTGGAAGCGCCTGTCACTTTAATAGATGTGAGTGAGGTAGGGCCCCGGCGGCTGGAGATGGATGGACATTAGTGTCATTTACTTCCACGAGTCATTAATTCCTTACTGCACAAATCACGTCATTGTCAAAACACAGAAATAACCTTAATATAAAAGAAAAGTGCAAGACAGCAATCTGTCTGCGCTCAGCGCCCTAAATCACTGGTTGGACTGAACCAGGAGCCTGCAAAAGTCTTGGCACCTCCCTGACTATTAACCTGATTATTGCGATGCTGCAAAAATAAAGGGAGGAAGGAAAAAAAAAAAGAAAGAAGGTGGTTGTAGTCCTGCAGAGAATGACCACTTCAGAACCGGTGGTTCCTTCTTCTCGGCCCGACGCGACCCCGCTAATGGATAATCGCATGCTAGCAGTTTATTAGATAAGCAATGACTTTGGCAGCGCGGTCCTCGGAGATCTCCAGCACACAGCAGGCTTCAGACAGCAGCAAGACGCGGAGAGAGGAAGCAGAGCTTAAAGGCCAGCAAACAACTAACTAGAGAGATGTAGCCGAGCTCAATGACCTTCCATTTAAAGGGGTTTTCTACCATAAGAGATCTTTTTATGGTACTTGCACACCTGTGTGTCGGGAATGTACATACATGACAATACGTCATGACTGGCGGGAAGTGAAGGTGAAATCACTAGTATATGGGCAAAAATAGGGTTTGTTTTTTTTAAAGATCTATATCCAGGAAAAGCTCATCTATGGGTAGTCCAAAGACTTTTTAGGGTCAACAAAATTAATTGTAAAACCAAAAAGGCAAAAAGTTTTCCTTCTCAAATCTTCATTTTTTTTTCAGGACATTAACAAACATAAAAAAGTATAAGTAAATAAATATTTTAGCATTTATTATTTTACTATTTATTTTATATTGCCATTTGTTTAGTTTACCATTTACCTTACTACCTATTTATCTTACTACCTATTTATCTTACTACTTATTTATCTTACTAGTACTAACTATTTATCTTACTACCTATTTATCTTACTACCTATTTATCTTACTACCTATTTTACTACCTGATTATCTTACTACCTATTTATCTTACTACCTATTTATCTTACTAGTACTACCTATTTATCTTACTACCTAATTATCTTACTAGTACTACCTATTTATCTTACTACCAATTTATCTTACTAGTACTACCTATTTATCTTACTACCTGTTTATCTTACTATTTATCTTACTACCTGTTTATCTTACTACCTATTTATCTTACTAGTACTACCTATTTATCTTACCACTTATTTATTTTACTACCTATTTATTTTACTAGTTATTGGTAGCATTTTTGTTAGTTTTTTTTAGGGAGGTTTGATGACCAAAGCTGTTCAACACTGCAGACATTGACCTGCTGTACGGTTTTAAAATCTGCAACGTGTTAATCAATAAATGTGTTTATTTGTGGATTTGCCAAATCCCCAGATTAAAACTACACCTGTGATTGTGGAGGACGCATGCAATCTGCACATGAATTTATCAGCAAAGTTTTATTAATGCTAAGTTTCTACATAAAAAGGAAATTTCCAAAATATGTTATACAAAAAAAAAAAAAAAAAAAAAAGGAAAAACCGTAGCTGAAAAAAACAAGTGCTTGAAAAAAGACAAAACAAAAAACCCCTCACTAAAAAAAGCAAATAAAAGTAATCTAAGGTCGGTGTCACACTGCCGAGTATGATGCGAGTTAGTCGCAGAGTGTGCGGCTGCATAGAAATACATGCAGCCGCACACTCGGGTCCGAGAGCGGGCGGCCGTTATCTTACTACCGTGCGACTAGCTCGCATCAAACTCGGCAGTGTGACACCGGCCTCAATGTGAAAATTGGTGCAGAAAAGTGCCTGAAAAAGCATTGAAAACGCACCAAATACAGAGGGGCGCAGACAGCCATATAATATCGTAGCGAGATCGGAACACAGTACTCGGACTGACCGGCGGCTCACATAACCTCAGCTCCAGTTGGGAGATCCACCAGCCAGTCCGACCTCAGTCTGCCTGCGCCCTTAAGTCAAGAAGTAGTGATGAATGAACATGGTTGCATAAGGTGTTATCTGAGCATGCTCGGGTCCTAACGGAGCGTCTTCGGCGTGCTCAAAAAATATGTTCGAGTCCCCATGGCTGCATGTCTAGCGATTCTTCCGCAGCCGCAACACAAGCAGGGATTACCTGCGTGTGTTGTGGCTGTCGAAGAGCCGCGACACATGCAGCCATGGGGACTCGAACATATTTTTTGAGCACGCCGAAGACGCTCCGTTAGGACCCGAGCATGCTCAGATAACACCCTATCCGACCACGTTCGCTCATCACTATAAAGAAGCCTTTTAAACTCAAAAAGTGAGAAACAAACAAAAGTCAAAACTACGGTAAGTAGTAGAAGTCTTGAGTCTCGAACGACAAAACTTCCCAGTTCTAAATAAAGAATCATTACCTCTAATTAAGACTCTTTTCTTCCAGGAAAAAAAAAAAGAAGAAAAGATAAAGGAACGTTGTCATTGCCGATTCCGGAATGAGCCTCCACCCCGGCCCAGAGCACATCAGTCATTTCTACGGCTCATCTGTCACCGGACAATTAAACACATATCTATAGACATGACCCGCACAGGAGTCCGGAGCTGCGGCTCAGACATCTCCCAGATTTACCGTCTCACCTTGTAAAGCAATCATCTCTAATTAGGGGCCAGATCTTATTAAATGTGAACACTCTGGAGCCGGTGACCCCGCACAGACCGCACATTATACTTTAAGTAGACACAAGGCCGACATTATGGAAATGTTATAATTACCAAATGTGCTTACACCGCAGTGAGCTACATGGCCCCCGGGGCCAATGACATTAACGACGCCGGTAATAAAGTGACGAGAGCTTTCTTAAGGGCTCCCGCTGCCCTGATCTTTAACTTCACATTATTATTTTTTTTTTTTTTTAACAGGTTTCAGAAAAGTAACGCTCTAAAAAAAAAAAGGTTTTGGGATCTTTGATCCTGCGGCGATGTGGAGAAGAAATGTTATGGATACAGGTCACATCCCCTCCCCCCGCCCCTTGGGTCCATCCAAAAATTGGTCCCAAATCACTAAGACAACCTAGATTTCTGATAGATGTTATATGGGACAGACTATTTTGGGCTTTAACACTAAAATGCCTGCTTTCCTCGGTTTTAGCTCCAAGCCCCCATCCCAAAAAGAGAGAGAGAAAAAAAGGACTAATAGAAAAAAAAAAAAAGTAAAAGTTAAGTTGGTCCCTGTTTTAGAACTGCTCTGCGGGAAGTATTTTATCTCATTTGCTCTGCCATTGTCCCTTTGACGAGAAACGAGATAATTAAAAGTCATCTAATTAGTCACATAGCAGAAAACAACAAAGATATGGAATAACATCGGGAATCTGTCATTGCAAATACACAGGAAGTTCTCGCTGCTGTACAGTAGACTGCCTCTCTGTACTACACAGACTTGTTTCACCAATCTCCCCCAAGAAATAAAAGAAACCTCTCTTATTCTTTGTGCCTTCTGTGCGTTATTAAACTTCAGGTAATCGTATAATCACTTGGCTACACATTTGGGGTAACCGAACAAGTACATTGTAGATGCAATTTTCTGTACAGTAAACTGCATCTCTATACTGCACAGACTTGTTTCACCACTCTCTCAGGAAAACAGCAATCTTTTCAATTCTTAATGTCTTCCACAGGGTAACCTAGAAATTCAGATGGCTACTCATTCAGTGTAATCATTCAAATACATTGTAGAAACACAAACAGTTCTCCCTGCTGTACAGTAGGCTGCCTCTCTATACTACACACACTTGTCTCACAACTTCCCCAAGGACACAGAAACCTTTCTTATCCTTCTGGTCTTCTACAAGGTGCTGTACTTCAGGAAACCTTGTAATCACTTGGTTACAGATCCATGGCAACAGTCAAAGTACATTGTAGACACAATGCTGTACAGTTGGCTACCTCTTTATACTATACAGACTTGTTTCATCACTCCCCGCAAAAAAAGATAAATCTTTTTTAGCCTTGGTGTCTTCTACAGTGTGTGGTACTTCAGGGAATCTTGTAATCACTTGGTTATTCATTTGGGGTAACCGTACAAGTCCATTGCAAATATATAGGATGTTCTCTTTGCTGTACAGTAGGCTGCCTCTCTATAATATATTGACTTTTTTCATAATCATCCCCCCCAAGAAAAGAGAAAGCTTTCTTTGCCCGTGTGTCTTCTATATGATATAGTAGTTCTGGAAACCTTGGGGAATTTGTCACTGCAAATACACAAGAAGTTCTCTACTGTACAGTAGGCTGCCTCTCTATACTACACAGACTTGTTTCACATCTCCTCCAAGAACAGATAAATCTTTCTTAGCCTATGTGTCTTCTACAAGGTGTTGCATTTCAGGAAAACATGTAATTACTTTACTACCGATTCAAAGTAACCGTTCAAGCACACTCTTTACAGTAGACTGCATCTATACTACACAGACTTGTTTCACCACTCCAAGAAAAAAATAAATAAATCTTGCATTCTTCATGCCTTCTATAGGTTACTGTACATCAAGTATCCTTGCAATCATTTGGCTACCAATTCAACAGTAAGTTCTCTCTGCTGTAGAGTAGAATGCCTTTACATGAAACAGACTTGCAACCAGTAAGGAAACCTGGTAGTACGTGTTCATTCTGCCTGTAGCGCCACCATAGGGGAAATTTACTAGGCCCAACTTGGCTGTATAATGAGGATAGGACGGGTCCTCCAGAGCGAGAGACGCTCTAAGCACCTGGTCGTCTCTCTAGGGCCTAGACGATAAGAAATCCTCAAAAATAGGCCTTCCCTTATACTTTTCTATACTGTGCAACCTCCTTAAAGCGAACATCAGAAAAATGAC
>VIAB01014618.1:52527-66050 GCA_009801035.1 Oophaga pumilio | reverse complement strand
ACTTCCAGGGAAGGCCCAATCACAAGGTCAGCCAGGTGCAGGATAGAGACCAAGTTAGACCCAGCTACAAGCAGGCCAAGACTTTATCACATAAAGGCAAAGAGAGAGGAGGCCACACACCTACTCAGTGGAGGAATCTGGATGTGCACTCTTCACCCTACAGTGCTCCAGGAAGTGCCTGAAACATCTTCAGTAAAGGTACCAAAGTGACTTGTGTGTTGTCTACCTTATTACCCTCACTGCCGGGTCCCCGTCTGTCCTGCATCCCTACCCATTTCTCTGCCCTGGAGGACTCAGCCTTACCTGTGGAAGGCTTAACATCTAGCTGCACAATATTAGCCCTTCAGTGGATCTGCATAGCTGCGCTGGTCACCCTGACCAGGAACCACAGGTGGCGTCACGAATCCCCATACCAATATTCAATTCACCTGTAAATATCCCACATTAAAGGGTGAGCACCAGAGCCACGGATTGAGCTGTGTTGCCGTGACATCCCCCATAGTAGTCTATAGGCTCAGATCCGAGTTCCCATTGCTCTGGAGGGCGACTCAGATCCACTAGGGGAACCATACAGTAGATAGGGATACAGTTGCACTACACTAGGAATTAGATAGTTAATAGATTTGGGATTAGCTCACAGTTTGAGAGAGGTTAGACAAGGTTTTATAGAAAATATTTTGCATGGTTGCAGTTAGTTAGTCAGAGTCCAGGATACGGTGAAGTAGAAGTGCAAGTTCTTGGTTGAGTGGAAAGCAAGGCTAAACATGGCAGAGTTAGCATGTTCTAGTGCAGTGAAGGTGCAGCAGAGAAGAAAGAGTTCAGTCAGTGCAAGTCTCCTAAAAGAATTTTTTATCCTGAAGCTATGTAACTAGTGATGACTCTGAGCGAGCGTGCTGGGATAAGGTGATATCTGAGCATGCGTGGGTCCTAACTAAGTGTCTAAGTGCTCGAAAAATATGTTCCACTCCCCGCGGCTGCATATTTCGCAGCTGTTCGACAGCTGCAACACATGGAGGGATTGCCTGACAGCCGAACTTATTTTTCAAGCATGCTGAAGACAGTCAGTTAGCACCCGAGCATGGTTCAGATAACACCTTATCCCAACACGTTTGCCCATCAGTATTTGCATCCACTTCCAGGTCAGTGGGGAGTAGTCAATCTCTCACAGATAAGGAAATGTCATCAGTTCCAAAAGTGAGAATAAGGGTCCCGTCACACTCGTCAATGTCCCAGCGATCCAACCAACGATGCGACGTGGATGGGATCGCTGGGACATCGTTAGCTGATCGCTGGTGAGCTGTCACATGGGCAGACTCACCAGCGATCAGGACCAGCGAGCACGCTGGTATCCAATGTACACATCGGGTAACTAAGCACTGCGCTGCGCCTAGTTACCCGATATGTAGCCTAGATACCGGCTCCCTGTGCTCTACAACAGATGCTGGGAGCCGGTATCCAGGGTACACATCGGGTAACTAGGCGCCGCGCAGCCCTTAGTTACCCGATATATACATTGGATACCAGCTCCCAGCTCGCTGTTCGTTGGTCTCCCGCTGTCACACGCAGCGATGCGCGCTGGCCAGCGGGAGACCAACGATGAAAAAATGGTCCAAGACTTTCGACAACGATCAGCGATACCCGGCAGGGTGGCTGGTCATTGCTGTGTGTCACACTAAGCGAGATTGCTGGCTAGGTCGCTGTTGCGTCACAAAATCGGTGACACTTTAGCGATCTCGTTAGCGATCTCGCTTAGTGCGACGGGGGTTTAACACTTTATACCATGAGAAATAGACCGCAGTGATAAGAGATTTGCTCCCAAGTGCCATCTCCTTGAAGTTCGGGACTAAGTCTGATTGTTGTCCCAAAAAAATTTCAGACTAAAAATCATTTTTGCATATGGGTCTCATGAAAAAATTTTGCACTGCTTTGCATTTACAATTTCAACTTTGAGGTGGTCTGTGGTCATAAATCAACTGAGAAGGGCGATGAAAGAGTTGCAATCTCCTCATCAGACTGACGGATTCTCAGTTACCTCATTCTGCAGCCAGCAATAGAAAGTGCAACACAGAGGCTGTAGAAGGCAAACGGTGCAAACATTTTGTTCAAATAGAACTGTAATAAAGTTTTTTTTAAATGCTTTTAAGTGGAAAAAGATTTTCTTTAAGTCAGAACCTAAAACTACTGGGGGATTTTTTTTTTTGTAATTAATAGTTGCAGTCCTTCCCCGAGTGTTAGTGACGCAAGGCAACAAAAAAAAAATCACAAAAAGCAAAACAGCAGCTTACAGAAGAAGAATGAAAAAATCAGCTCTGCTACATTTACACAGTACATCCTTGGAGGTGTCATTTTTAGACACCATAGGCACGCAGCTATAAAACATGAACTGGGCTGATATTAGTCTTCGCCTGAACCGGAATTTTCGAGGATAGTCGATGATCAAATAGTTTTCAGAAGACTTAAAATCTGTGAGTAAAACATCTGATTCCACAAATACACAAAGCTTGTCTCTTGCACATAAATACATATTCAAATAGCTTTAAGTGGATGCAAATACTCCGAGCAGTATTCTAATACAATGCACACAGATTGGGAGAAGGTAGAAAGTCAAGATGAGCCGCAGCCAATATCCGCTGTGGCACCGAGTGGAAAATTGGAAGAAAGTTAAGTGAAGAATATCATCTTCACAACGCACGTATAATTAATTGTACTAGTCCGCTTTATTTCTATTTCGTTGGGGCACGGCGAGGACTATGCTGGGAGAAGAGCAGCGGCGGTTTATGGATGATGTGTTTTTTAATTATACAGGTCACGCAAACTATACTGGTAAAGGCAATGTGTCATTAAAAAATGACATATTGGTGAAATCTGTGTTTTTTAAAATGTTTTTCTTTTTTCTTTTTCACATAACTAGATTTTTAAAAAAGATATATATTTTTTCACACTGGAACTTAGGCCTAATATTTTTACTTTTCTTCATATGGACATTTGCAGCAAAAGACTGATTCATAATCTTTCTTTGCTTTTTACAGGTTTACAGGTTTTTGATACTTCATCTGAACTCGGTATAATGTAGGAAAAGAGACCCTGATTCCAACAATGTTTGCGTTAGGTTACTGGGTGTAACACAATCAGAGTTTTAGGATGTAGCAGAGCTCAGAAAGCAAGCCCCGCCCACATCACAGCTCTGTGTGTACATTTGCATGCGGACAGGGAGATCAGTGCTGAGGGCCTGGTTGGACCAGAAGGCACGTGACAGCTAGTCCTGCAGTGATAATCTCCTGCTGACAAAACACTGATTGTATTAAAAAAAAGCACACAGCCTAATAAGTGACACATCCCTGAAATAAGTATCTCAGCCTCATCTCATGCTGTCCTCAGGTTACATAGCAAAAATCTGCTGACAGATTAACTGGACAGTCTATGATCTAGGCAAAGGTCATTATAAAAGAAGAGGAACTATGACATCATCTATTGTGAGGGGTGGATCCTGTATAATCTACTGCATATAGAGAGAGGTGTTACCCATCAATGTAATCCTGTCTGCGATGATATTGAGACTGCTGAAAAATCTTCTGTATGCAGAAGAGTGAGTCTATTATAAGGTCTATGTAGGTAAAAAAAAAACCCTGAACAACAAAATAATGATAAAGAACGAGTATCTTGAAGCCCATTGCGTGCACACTGCCACATCTACCTGATACCCGGCTCCTCCACAATACAAGTCTCCACTCCCTATACCTCCTTGCAATTGACTACATGATATTCTTTGATAATTCTGCTGGCTCATCTAATCTGATTTATGCCTATTATGCCCTTGATAAAGAATATTATTGGTTCAAAAGTTGGGCCTTTTCTTGCCAGATCTAAATAAAATAATCACTTATTGCTTCGAGATCTTCGTTCTATATCACCATTTCAATGCTGAGATTTCTTTCCTGCATGAAGTTAGGACTGCGGTCCTTTTAAAAAAGCACGTTTACTTCAGGAGCAGTTGTGCCGGTCTTTTCGCCAGAGTATTATAACGTCTAGCGATCAGTGTAAAAATTGCAAGATTTCCAATATTTTTTTTATATAGCGATATGGAAAATTGAAAAAGCAATATAAAAAATGTTTAAAAAAATATATTTAATATTTCTGACGACACATTACCATTTCTGATGACACATTACTTTTTAAAGGGTTTGTACACAATCGCCATCACTTTGTATGGATGTTGTATTACACACAACCCTATGTGTACACATTTCTGGCCATGGCTGCTCCGGTGTTTGTCCTTTTATTCCATCCCCAGAGTGGTATCACTCAAGTCTGTACCCTGCCCACAGTAAAATAGTTACCAGACAAAGTCTTCTGCTCTTCCCAGCACTCCTTTGGTCCTGATCTGCCACCTTCTGACTCAGTTTCTCACTGACCACAAGTCATAGGTAACAGTCACAAGCTATCAATGAGAGCATCGCTCTGGCTCTCAAAGTCATACATTGAGAAATGACCTCCTGCCCGCACAGCAAACACTGGAACCATCTGGCAGGTCAGAACTAGGAGAAGACTACTGGAGTGGAGCTGAGAACAGCAGAAGACAGCAACCCCACAGGTAGGAAACAGACATTAGTGACTCCACTCCATGGGAGAAATGAAAAAAATGCTAGAGTGGTGCTTTGATTACTCTATTTTCATATTGTATAAATACAGTATATTATTATGACATGCTTGCAATACCCTTAATAAGCACTAGGTGGCTACATGAACATACTGTAAAGAGCATAAGCATCTCTCAACAGAGTATTGCAAAATCATGTTTTATGGGTTTTTTTCAAAGCTTTTTGAAAATGTATGAATGTCTGATTACTCTATGTACCGTATATGTATGAATTTCCTAGAAAATGCCACTATAGATTTATAAATCAATGACTATGCTGCATCTTTAAACAACTGATTTTGTCCCTACAAATCTGTGAGTCAGTGAATATGTATAGACAGAACACGCATCAATCCCATGTGTTCGCTTATCAGGATGAATACATAATGATACATTTCTGGAGCTGTGAACATTGCCGTACAGATTTATAATTATCTGAATATATCCTTTTATTCATTCCTACAGATATACAGTAATTGTGTGATTCCCTGAACAGGTTATACATAAGGTTCTGTGAATATGACCATAAGCATGTTAGGATCTAAATATCAGCATGAATCCCTGAATATATTCAATTACAGATAGGGTTCATGTACACATTTCCTTTTTTGTCAGAAGATTTTAATATCCTTTTGCTTTTTTTCCCCCATTTTTCTCAGAAATCTCATTCATTTTGCTGGAACAGTAAAAAGCTGCTTTATTTTCCCCATGGAAAAAAATTGAACAAGCCGTTAGAGACTAAGGATAAGAAAAGATTTATTTCAATCAAGTTCAACCACTTAATAAGAAAAGATATGGATGAATTAACTGATCTGGGTAAACTGATACATTGAAGAAATTTGTTGCCCCTATAGATCTAGAGGAACGTAAAAGAAAGACTATGGAAAGGCAGGAGCCAATCTGCCCTCAAAGGGAAAAGTTTTCCTCCTTATCCCAAGTTACAATAGGATTGATCAACATACAAAACAAGAAATCCTTACATTGATAATGTCCATAAAGAAGCACAGATATGTTTTTTTGTCACGAGGAAGAAGTAGGTTACTTCAAAACGCGTAGGAAACATAAAAAAAACATATTATCCTAGTGTGGACCTGGATTTGTTACCATCTACAAGCAGCGTGGAATTTTCCACCTTTTTCTTTTCACATATTGCATAAAGAAATCATGACTATGTCTGTCTACAGATGTAGCCACTGCCACCTTGAAGGCTGTTTTGCTCTGCTGTGATGGTGTAGTCTGCCTACTTTATTGGCATAGAAAACTGTTCATATGAAATGAATGAGAATGGCTCCACTATGCAATAAATGTAATGTAGCGTGCTGTGATGTACATTGGCATAGAATCAGTGGCATAACAAGAGTCCAATGGGCTCCAGTGCAAAATTCGGAAATGGGCCCTCACCTGTATGTTGGTGAGATATATCGGCCATCATAGCTCTCTAGTTCCTATAAGAATAATTGTGTTCCTCCCATACCCCAGTAATAATCTCGCCCAACCTGGCCTCCTCCTGTAATAATGCCCCCCATCTTGGGCCCCCGTCCAGTAATAATGTCCCCGTCCTGGCCCTTTCCAGTAATAATGCCCCCCATCTTATGATCTTCCAATAATAAACCCTCCTCCCCGGGCCCCATGCTAAAATAATGTCCTGCATCCTGGGGTCCTTCCTGGTATAATGTTCCCCATTATGTAATAATGTTCCCCACCCCGGGTCCTTTCCTATAATAATGTGTTCCATCCTGGTCAACTTACAGTAAACACCCCATCCCGGGCCCCATGCTAAAATAATGTCCTGCACCCTGGGGTCCTTCCTGGTATAATGTTCCCCATTATGTAATAATGTTCCCTACCCTGGGTCCTTTCCCATAATAATGTGCTCCATCCTGGTCCCCCATCCTGGGCCCTTCCAGTAATAATGCCCCCAACTTGGGCTCCACCCTAAAATAATGTCCCCAATCTTGGACTCCTTCCTGGCAAAATGACCCACATCCTGTCCCTTTCCTGGTATAATGTCCCCCATCCTGGACCCCTTCTTGGTATAATGACACCCATTCTGGACCCTTTAATTCTTTTCCAGCACATTTTATAAACAAATAAACAATTATTTTTACCTTGCCCCACTCCCACGATGTGCGGCGTCCTCCTCTATAGCCAACGAAGAAGCCAGCAGCTGATTTTGGTGTGTCGGCAAGGAAAGAGCATGATGTCACTGCCATGTGCCGCCTTACACGGGAAAGTCAACGTCAACTGCCATTCTCTAATAGGCTGGTAGTGTGTATTGCAGTTTAAGGAGCAGGCGGGGCTCTGTGCTGCAATACATTCCAGCTGAATGTGCATTCGAGGACCACATTCAAGTGAAATTGGCACTGGTGGACCCCTTTTCTGCAAGGACCTGGTTGCACCCTCTGTGACTGTGATTGTTAGACCCCTGTGTAGAACACTGGTCATTATGTTGGCATCTGCTATATTGCAGTAGTACATGCTTGAACCGCAGAATATGTCCATATAATGTAAGTTTCTCTAAATATATTTTTTTTCCATTAGTTAATGACTGGAAGGGGCACACTGGTGATTTTTTTATTCGTTCTTTGTTAGCAATCGTGTGTATGTTTAATGAGTGCAGTAATATAATTACTGGTCACCTTCTTCTGTGGTTTTCACTGGTGCTACACTCTGTTCCTTCTCTATATAACCATATTTGTCTTCTTAGTGGGGCAGTAGATACTTTATTAATGCACTTTCTAAGTCTCTCTAACCTTGTTCTGATGCTCATAGACTTCCATTAAAAAATTTTAAAAAGTCACCTCTACTCCACACAGAAGACACTGTGGTCACAAACGAAGTCACATGATGCTGGCGAGCCACTGAAAACGGCAGAAGATGTCCACCGTTGAGCATGTTACTGCTCTCATTACACATACACATATGATTGATAACAAGAAGAGACATTAAAAAAACATGGCGTGTTCCTTTAATATGCCCATAGCAGAAATGTATGTATAAATAACATGTCAAAATACATTTCAGAATATGTGAATAAATCAATGTTCATGCATGAATCTCAAAAAAATGAAGTTATACATGTAAGGGTCAATTAATACATGTAACATAAAATGCAGTGTGGTGGAAGTGGCTGATGTTATGGAGTTCTGCAAGTGAGCAATATTTCATTAAGATATTCATACACATATTTAAAGTTTAGAATAATCTATTGTACATGTACGAATTCTTGTAAATGTCCATCAAATGATCCTAAAAAAATGGCGATAGTCTTCCTGTGACTAAGAGCTGCCAGAAGAACAAGCATGATTCCGAAAAACCAGAAGAACAAGAGATGTGATTTCTTACATTCGATGGATAATGGAAAACGTCAAAGAATGCAACAAGGAGATCTATTTTTGCTTTATCAACTACAGCAAAGCCTTCAACTGTGTCGATCACGAGAAACTTTGGAATACCATGAAGGATATGGGTGTGCCGAACCATCTGATCAGCCTCATTTGGAACCTTTACTTCGACCAAGAAAAAACTGTCCAAATCGAACACGGGTCGGTGACACAACATGTTTCAAAGTAGAGCGGGCTGTCAGACAGAGCTGCATCCTGTCACCATTTCTCTTCAATTTATATGGAGAAGGTATTTTTAGGAAGGCTGGACTTAGTGAAAAAGAAGAAGGAATCAAAAATGCTGGACAAATCATCAACAATCCCAAATATGCAGACGATACAATATTGATGGCAACTAGTGTAGATGGAATGAAGGACTTATTACGGAGTGTCAATCTTGAACATGGGACTGCTACTCAATACAAAGAAGACAAAGATATTAAATACTGCCAGGTATGACAGGGACACATTTGAGATGGACAGAGATGAACTGGCAGTCGTAAAGGACTTTGACCTACTCAGATCAAACTAGATGCAGCGACCTCACCGAAAGTCAATAGAAGATAAGCTGTGGGCAAATCAACAATTAAATCACTGGAAAATGCCTTCAAATTGAGGAACGTTTCACTGTTGACAAAGACACAGATCGTACATAGTCTGATCTTTTTTGTAGTTACATGTGGATGCGAAACCTGGGCGATAAAGAAATCAGACAGAAGAATCAAAGCCTTCAAAATCTGGTGATGGAGAAATATGTTATCAATACCATGGATGGCAAGAATAACAAACAAATCAATTTTGGAACAAATCAAGCCAGACGTGACACTTGAAGCATGGATTACCAATCTACGACTTGCCTACTTTAGACACATCCTACGAAGAGAGGAATCACTGGAGAAAAATAACATGGTTGGAAGAATAGAAGGAGCAAGGCGAAGAGGAAGACCAGCAACCCAATGACTTGACACAATAAAGATAACTGCGAAGAAGACAATGGTGGACTTATCTAGGCTTGCACAAGATCGATCTTCCTAGAAAGCGTTCATCTATCAACTTGTGCATAAATCTCAGGCTATGCTCATTATATTGGAGTCACATATCCGCATTCTGTCAGAGGCTCAGGCTCCTTCTTACCTTAGCCCTACATTCCCCATGCTTTATATTGTAGCGCTGCTTATTCTAGTGAGCTGCTAATTGTAAAGAAACAAACAAAAAGAAAATGATTTAGGAATGGCTATAAAATGAGGTAAATACATTTACTTCAATAGTGGAAGTTCTAGAATTGCATTTTAGAAGGAGTATTCTCAAGTTATTATATTGCTTTAGTTAGTTAAATAGCATGAAAATAAGAAAATTTGCAACTGACTTGCTTTTTCAAACTCTGATATGAGAGCTTTTATCTATAAACTCGGTCACTAGTTCCTACCCAGACCCTGGCCAACTGTGCTCAGTAGTTACATTCCAGGAGAGTACTTAACTCTAAACATTGCAGTAAGCTCTCTCCAATCCATTGATTGCTATATGACTGTTAGCTTTTCCCTCCCTCTTCTTCTCAGCTCCTGACAAGCTGCTGTTATAAATCTTGCAAAACCACCAGCCCTGAGCATCAGTTTCACGCACAGCAGGTCTGAAAATCATGGCTCTCACTGTCCAGAGCTGTGTGTTGGTCAAATGTCCTGTAATCTCTATGTGAAAATAAAATGATAGTGTCAACTCCACAATAAACTACTTGGAATTTGTGCTGAGGTTTGTAGTTCTACAAATACTTCAGTTGGGTGCTGAAGAAGGAGTGCCCAGTCAGCCAGAAACCAGGTAGTAAAAAAATTGTAAAGAAATAACACTGCTCTGAGTTGTTCATGAAATAGCTTAAAGGGGTTGCCTAGTCTTAAACTACAAGTCTTCAGTCACTCTATGTGACTGCAGACTAGTGAATCCTCACATTACGACCACTGCGCGCTGTTAGAATTCTCTGTTGTTGGCACTGGGATCTACATACTCCTGGCCACATTCTGAGTAGATGTATTGAGCCAGGCCGGAAACTCTCTAGTCGAAATGCGGCTAGGAGTATGCATATTGCATACTTGTGGTCACAAGACCTCCCGTTCCCAATGCCGACACTGGAGAATCCTCACAGTGCACAGTGCACACGATGTGAGGATTTACAAGTATGCGGTCTCATAGAGTGACTGCAGACTTGTAGTTTAAGACCAGACAACCTCTTTAAGAATACCCCTATAATCTATAGTTAGATGTTCAGATACCTATTATGTATCCCAGGAGATTGTACAGATCCTGTATGTGCATGTGCCCATGTACATTATATATTGAGCATTACACATTCAGCAGATGTCTTTGTATGTTAATTTGTAAATGTGGTTTCACCATTATAGGAAATGAAAAATTAATATTATTTATATGCCATTTAAAAAATAACAAAATCTATAATTACAACATTGCCCCGATCAGATTTTTCCAAATGCCACTTGTTTTACAGAAATAATGCTTGTTGTAACATTTTCACTTTACATGGAAATTATGCCTTATGCAGTCATTTCCATTTTTAATGTATGTGTGTGTCAACTGCCATTCTAAAATTAAATCAAATGTTTCATATATTAAGAAAATAAAATCACTCTCTCCCTCCAAACAAGCAAAAAATAAAATAGTAAACAAAGAATAAAATTCCATTTATAATTTTCCAAATGTTGTTTCTAGAAAATTTTGGTTAACAGCTGATGTGGTGACTGGTGACATCTAATTTAAGACTACTTTGCAGAATGGAGAAAAAAATGCCAAGTGACTTTCTGACTAATATTTACCATCACCGTCAGATTTTTATGACTTTTTTCCATGGGTTATAATTTACAAAGACGTGTAAGTTCTAAGGTGAATGTCCACCTCTAAATATCATATTGTGGAAAGTTGCACCAGGATTGCAGGGACCATGGAGTGGTGCATGGGAGTATACAGTTTTCAATCTTTATCTAAAGACATAGCAGTGCAAGTACAGACAATAGACTTCTGCACTTGTACAAACAGACATATTACATTTATATGTCTGTACTTGCACTGATGTACTGTGCTCTGAGCCAGAGGTGGTCAGGAAAATGGAGCTGTTTAAAGACATAACATGCTCATTTTCAGTCAGCTTCTCAGGAGTAGTGATGGGCAAATCCGAACAGTACAAATTTTGGGGTCCATACTGAATACCTACTGTTCAGACACGAACCCCAAATTCATACTTCTCCAGGAAGTCCATGTTACTGTTCGGGCTCAGCACCCTGAACATTGGGTGGTTCCCAGACTGTCATCTGAATGACATTGTGAGAAACACCGGCTGCTGTTATCAGCGGTAAGATTATGGCCGCTGGTCAAAGCAACAGCAGTTGTGACCGGCGGTAGAAAGTTTACCTCCGGTCACATGTGTCGGCTGACGAGAGAGTACTACTCCCATAAGCCTATGCATGAAGCCGCTAACAACAGTTCTCTCTGTTGTAGTTATTGTTATTATAAATAATACACTGCTTTATTGGGATATTACTGTGTCTGTGATTGGCCCTGTATTGTGTCAGCGATTGGCGTCGGGATGGTATTATACTGTATATATTTACTATCCATATCCTTATTCTATTGGTGGTTTAGCGGTATGTGTGCGTGCTCTTTGCTGCTCCCTCTTCCTGCGATGCTGGAGGCATCTCGGTGGCCCCATACATGTGCGCAGGTCATTTCCTGCTCTCATGTCTGGGGTCTGACGTCTTCTTGCTTCCAGGACCTGTAGAGCGCATTGCACATGCGCCGCCTCCAGCACCGCTATTGGTCCGGTCTATACCATGTGACTAGATTACATGTGGTTAAAAGGTCCTTGGACCTACCATGGTCAGGTTCCCCTTGAAAAAGCGGTGCTTCCTGCACGCGAAACGTGCGTCGGGGGTCTCTCTATACCCGGCCCAGGGACACTCACGGTGCTCCACTTTACCTGGTGAGTTATTTGGTGTCTTGGCTCTTTTTGTTCATATGGATACTATTGCCCTTACTGCGACTTAGGATCCTAGCACCAGCAGCTCTGCCTGTGTAACATATGCTGTATTTTATGCACTTGCACTTTTTAACCCACATTTGTCTTGATATGTTACCTTATACATGAAATAGCACTGTGGGTTAATTTCCCTGTGATACATTCTGGCCCAGGGACTCCCACGGTGCTCTACTTTACCTGGTGAGTTACTTGGTGTCTTGGCTCTTTTTGTTTACATAGATACTATTACCCTTACTGCGACTTAGGATCCAAGCATCAGCAGCTCTGCCTATGTAACATATGCTGTAATTCATGCATTTGCACTTTTTAACCCATGCTTGTCTTGATATGTTACTTTATACATGAAATAGCACTGTGGGTTAATTTCCCTGTGGTACATTCTGGTTCTACCCTGTTCTGTCTCTCTATATTATGAATTGTGATACTTTTTATATGATGTATTCTGTTGAATAAAGATTGATTATATTTTTCACCTATTTGCTCCTTTGTTTTCTCCTGCCACACATGTCTAATTGGAGCGGGTGTCTTTCTCTCCCTATTTGGGACTTTTGGCACTGTACCAATCGGGTCATTTGCCTGTGGGGTTTTTTGTGTATATTAATAACAGAGAGAGCAGGCATGACTGATGGAAGTATTCATCAGCCGAGGCCTGCACTATAAATGAATAAATAAAAAAAATACATGGGGTCTTTCTAGTTTTGATAACCAGCAACTGACAATGACTACAACTGACAAAAATTTTAAAATCAGCAGACCGCTGCCACCCCAGATAAGGCACATCTATTAGATACGCTAATCTGGTGCTTTGCCAGGCTCTTCCCACTTGCACTGAGGAGGGCGCAAGTGGAGTTCATATTTGTGGGGTTGATGTCACCTTTTTATTATTCAGGTGACATTAAGCCCTGCAGTAATTAAGGGATTTGTCTCAATAAGACACCTCTCCATTGTTAAACAAATAGTCATATTGTCAATAAAAAATACCCAGGATAAAGTCCTTTATTGCAAATAAAAATACACACCATTATACAAATTTGTTTAAAAATAACAAACATAGTTATACTCACTTTACTCTCATTCCATTGAAGACCTGGTCCCTTCTAAAATAAAAAACAACAATATCCCTCACCTTTCCAATATACTATCCCACGCCGTAATCCATGTCTGCTATAATTGGTTTTCAATCTGGATGGTGCCAAAATGCAACGGTCTAGGCTGAAAACCATGGGAGAATGAGCTGCTGCTAATGCAGTGTCAGTGACCAACAGAGACGCCAATAAGGTTACCGCAGGTCACTGAGGCTGTGTTCCCAGCTCACTTCAGTGTGAGTCAAGCCAATGACCTGCGGTGACCTCAATGAGATCACTGCTTGCACCGTGAGAAAATGTTTCACGGTGCAGTGCTGAGCTCAGTAAGTTCACAGAAGTTCGCCGTGAGAAATTTCTTACAGTAGATGTGCCTTTTCTGTGCT
>VIAB01014616.1:24504-35110 GCA_009801035.1 Oophaga pumilio | reverse complement strand
CACAGACACCCGCAGACAGACACACACACAGACACCCGCACACAGACATGCACATATTCTTGGCTCACACATAGTCTCCGCCCACACTCATATTCTCCACCCACACACTCTTCCTCCTTCCTTTCCGCAGCGTTTTTGGCACGCAAATCTGCAGCTAATCTGCCAGCCTGCGGATTTGAATGACTCAATGTTAGTCAATGGGTGCAGAAACGCTGCAGTTTCTCAAAAAGAATCAACATGCTGCGGAAAATAAAACGTAGCGAATCAGTGTGGAATTTTCCGCAGCATGTGCACAACAATTCTGGATTCCCATTAACATTGCTTGAGCACTCCTTTGCAGATTTGTTGCAATTCCATGCGGAAAAAATGCTGCAGATCTGCAACAAAATCCGCAACGTGTGCACATAGCCTCAATCTCCTTTTATTGCATTTTATTGCAAGGTTGCTGCTGCCAAAAAAAGTAATTCTGTCTTTTCAATTTTTTTTCTCGTAATGTCGTTTACTGATCAGATTAATTTACTTCATATTTAGCTAGAACGGACATTTTTGAGCACAGTGATACCAGTGATACCAAATATGTATATTTCTTTTATTGTTTTATTTTTAATGCGTCAAAAGAGGGGTGATTTTAACTTTTGTGTTTCTTTTCTTTTTTCATATTTTAAAAACTTTTTTAACTTTTTACTTTATTTAATAGTCCCCTAGGAGTCTAAAAGCAGCGGTCATCTGATCGCCTGTGCTATACATAGCAGTGTTTCAGCAATTGCTATAGCAAAAATCACGATTCACAATGACAGGCACAGAGGTCTTCTGCAAACCAACAGCTGTCATGAGTCATGAAATCCCATTGGTTCCTTGTCATGTGATCGGGGGCAGCCAATTTGCTGGATTTGTGACGTGGTTCCGGCAGACTCATGTTAAATTACGCTGTCAATCTTTGTTAATTGGTTAACAGCCATGGGTGGAACTCTGATCCACCCGTGGCTGTTAAAAGCACATAACAGCTGATTAAATCAGCTGTTATGTGCAGAGAAAGATGTGGACTCAGGGCCGGAGTCTGTATCAAAGTTTGGGACACGAAATATGACCTAAATTTACATAATATGTCGTGAAGGGTTTAAAACTACACCTTGACATGAAGGAAACGAGTCCGGGCATAAGTTAATTGATGGGAAAATAAAAAAAGTTATGGGAATCAGAAAATGGCGACACAAAGTATGGTTTTATTTTTACAAACTTCTTGATTTTGGTTTTGCCTTTTCTATACAAATTTTGGTTTTGCCGTAATTTGACTGATCTGAATAATCGTATTTCCAGGTCAAGGGGTTAAATATCTGAACCACAGAATAATTTTCTGCACTGTGTGGATGAGATTTGTTCAGCTCCCATGAGCTTTGATGCAATTGTACTCTGCAGCGGATGATTCAGCTGCAAAATCTGCATTATTTCCAATACGTCATCTCCTCCACGTGTAATGTGTGCGGTTTAACTCAATTCAATTTAAAGGGGTATTCACATCTCTAAGATCTTATCCCAATATGTAGTAGGTGTAGTAATAATAATATTGGCAAATATCTCCAACTAGAAATATAGTATAGTTCTTCTGATTCACTATGTCTCTTTCCTCATGTGCAGGCATTGCAGGACCTTTGGTATCCATGGTTACATCCACTGATATAATGACAGTTTGTTGGCTAGTTGCTAGTGGTCGTAACCATGAATACCTAAGATCCTGCAATGCTTTCATATGAGGAAAGAGACATGGCTAATCAGAAAAACTATACTACATTTCTAACTGGTGGTATTTGCTAATTTTATTATTATTACACCTACTGCATATTGAGATAGGCTCTTTAATGCTGCAAAATCAGGCTTAGCCAAAGGACAATAGTAGCATTGTTCCTTACAACAGTGATACCGCATGCAATCAGAGGTGGAAAATACAATGTTTCTAAAGGATGTAATAGTTTCCCAAAAAGTCCACTGGTTGGAAAACTACCTGGTGATTAACGACAAAACAATTTGTTACTTGAGATGAAGAAGAAAAGCCGTAGCTATGATGAGAATGTGGTCTGTGCAGGTAAAGTCAGTTCATGGCATGGAAGCAGAAAAGCCTATATAAAGTAAACTACTTATGCAACCGCACAGGTGAGGCAGTTCTTAACTTGTAGCCTGTGATTCCAGAGCCGGTACGTCACCTCTGTGAGCGTCATGCTTGTCACAGTTTCATGCTGAGTGTCTCCTGGTGATGTTATATACTTGGCTTTCAAACAATGACAACAATTATCACATCACGTGATGATGATACCGCGGTGCCTGCAGAAATGAATTTATTTTCTGAAATAGTTTCACGCTGGAGGTTTTATATGTCTCCAACTCTTATCTCTCTGGCTGTTAAAAAAAATAAAAAATACTACTCCCATCATGTACTGATGTATGATGGATAAGGGGGATATCTTACAGATTTTGCATTTAGGCTCAGAAGATTGAAAGGACAGATGAACTGGGAAAGTGAGCAATTGCCCAAAGCCCCCAATGGGCTAGAGACCCTCAAAAATAACCTGCAAAATGGATGGATAGATCGATAAATTCCAAAGAAATAACACCTGCATTGCCAACAATTGTGTAACTGTCTCCACATCTTGCATCCACATCTCTTAATTTGTTTTTACAGTGATGCTACAATTGTAATTTATAGATAGAAAAGAATATAGGGGAGAAGAAAAATAACGAAACACTGATGGGTGCAAGGCCTCGCAAACAATTATCCAGTTGCAAGAAATTGAGAAAAATAAATGTAGGCAGCACTCCAAAAAATGCAAAAGAAAGTGGACTTTAGCCCACGTGGCGCGGCGACGTAACGGTTACATAGAAACTTTATCGGAATTGAAAAAAGTTCTATGTAACTGAAACGTGGCCGCGCCACATGGGCTAATTAAAGTCCACTTTACTTTGCATTTTTTGAAGTGCTGCCTAGTTTAATTTTTTTTTTACAACATAGATTGATAGATAATAGAGTAGTTGATTAGATATAAGAAAGATAGAGATATATGGCTTAGATAGCGGACCAATTAAACAAATCCATTTACAGTATATTGCAGCCATAGTCTACGAGCAGTTCATTGAAGTGTTGTCTACTTTTTTCTTATTATATTGAGTTGGGTGGATTGGTTATGTTTTCAGGAGGCCTTGTTCCCACTAGTTAATATTTTGGTGCTGCTCCGCTGTATTTGCTCTGTAGATAGACACAACGTACATTAAACAGATATTAGAAGAAGAGGTACAAGATACTGTAGATAAAATAGACCTGAGCAACGGGCCCTATGGCTGTTCTATGTGCAGACTATGGACCAGGACACACAGAGGGCTATATGTAGTGGCCTTCCACGCCACGCGGCTGCCCTCCACCTGGTGACTCACTTTGCTCGGGGTCACACTTGCGAGAAACTCGAACGAGTCTCGCACCTCAATACCCGACACTGCCGCCGGCACTTGGAACCGGAGTGTGCGGCTGCATAGAAATACATGCAGCCGTACACTCTGCTCCCAAGTGCCGGAGGCAGTGCCGGGTATTGAGGTGCGAGACTTGTGCGAGTTTCTCGCAAGTGTGACCCCGATCTTTCACTGATATCTGCATCCTCAGGTTGCAAATACTGGTGAATATAATAATGGAAAAGGGGGCCGTCAGCTCCTTGTTTCATCATTGAGCCTGTGTGTCTGAGAGTGCAGCAGGCGATATGACGGCACTATATCACCAACCTTTCCCTTGACCTGTAAATCCGCTGCCTCGGAGTAACCCTTGACTCTGCCCTGTCCTGACTCTGCACATAAAAGCTCTCGCCACCTCCTGTCACCTCCAGCTCAAAAATATTTCCAGAGTCCGTCCATTCCTCAACCCTCATGCTACCAAAATGCTTGTGCATGCCCTCATCATCTCCCGCCTCAACTACTGCAACATCCTCTCTGAGTCTTCCCTGCTAACACTCTGGCACCCCTCCAGTCCGTCCTTAACTCTGCTGCTGATTAGTTCATCTCTCTCCTCGCTACTCCTCCACTTTCCCTCATTGCAAATCTCTTCACTGGCTCCCAAATCCCCCGTTTCCTGTTCAAACTACTAACACTGACCTACAAAGCCATCCATACCCGTCTCCTCCGTATGTCTCCGAACTAATCTCCCGTTATCTTCCCTCACGTAATCTCCGATCCTCCCAAGACCTCCTTCTCTCCTCCACACTTATTCGTTCCTTACCCAATCGCCTCAAAGACTTCTCCCGAATATCCCCCATCCTCTGTAATTCTTCCTTGATTACCACTGAAGACTCTCAAATTTTAATACTTTTCTATAAAACATTAATAATAAGCAGAATTAAGTTCGGCCCGGTAGATTCAGCCATCTACAGCAGTTATAGCATCTGATGTGGCCCCTTGGGAAAATTAACTGCCCACCGCTCAGAGATAGATACATATATACTTTTGTATTGCCGCCACAGCATACTTGCACCTTCGGATTCATTTAATACTCTAGGGAGTGTTTGCCAATTATGTGCCACCAACCATATTTTTTAATTTGGATTCATACATACAGTAGATATCAGATGTTGTATTGTATCATACAAGAAAATTTCTGGGTAAAAAAATGAAATGTTGCAAAATTGTATTTTTCTTGGGTTTTACATTTACATTATTAATTATTTTCTGAGTGATTGTGAGAATATGCAAAATTCTGTGCGGCAGTTGTGGCATGCGGAGACTGAACCCCAGGTGCGTGCCTCTGACTTACTATATCAGACAGTCGGGGGATACACAAGTGGTGCAGCATGAATCAGGGAGCTGATGTGTCTCACGTCGCTTTGGGTACAGAAAGAGTAAAAAGGAAGTCACTTACAGTACTGGGGCTTTTGGGCAATTTTTTTTTCTTGAAGACACATACTCTATTTTCCATCCTCTGCTTCCCCCGCTTTGATCTTAGGCACAATACACGTGGTGCGAAGTCTACAACTACATTATTTGACTTCTATGAATGACTTTGAAAAAAACCCCGCACGGCTCATGTGGTTTACTCTAGACAGAAATAGCCAGGATTCTGCAATACTTCTAGATTGTCTGTGTTATATACTGATGTCTGTGTTATACACTGATGTTAGTCCTCATAGAAAAATTTTAATTACACATTATTCTGTCCCCACACAGCCCCCTTACACAGTATTCTTACCCATATTCAGAATTATGTCCTTACAGAGCCTCCTTATCCTTTACACAATATTGCCCCCACACAGCCACCCATTCAGAATGATGTTCCCACATAGCCCCGCACACAGTATTCTGTCCTCTCATAGGCCCTTATGCAGTATTATGTCCTCACACAGCCCCATATTCAGAATGATGTTCCCACATAGCCCCGTACACAGTATTCTGTCCTCTCATTGGCCCTTATGCAGCATTATGTCCTCACACAGCCCCATATTCAGAATGATGTCCTTGCAGAGCCCCCTTCCACAGTATTGCCCCCCCAAAAAAAGTGGTGAAGTAGGTGAAATGGAGGCAAGGGGGTAGCTGTGGCTAATGGTGGCAGTTCTAGCACACCCTGGCTCCCCGTCACATTAACAGATTGTAGTCCATTCACTTGTCGGTCATGGTCCACTCCACATGGCGGGGGTCCTTTTCTTTCAGCATCACACAATGATAGTCAGAGTCCAGGTGTCACGATTTCCACTCTGTTTCTGTCTTTTTGTGTCGGGGCTGTCAGTCTGTGCTGGGTCTGTGCTGTGAAAGGAGGTGAAGGGTATTAACCCTTCAAAGGTTTCATCTCCTTTAATTGTGTCAACATGTGTAAATGTATGCCTTGTATGATGTAATGTATTAGTGTCATGTCTAGTATGTGGGGGTTGAGTTATAGGTAGATAGTGCATCCTAGGGGTCACTAGAGGATGGCATTAGAAGGGTAGTGTAAATATTTATGGGTTAAGTGTTGCGAGGGATCACTAATGGGGGCACGTTAGAGATCCAGTTAGAATGTTTTAAAATGATTTAAAAAGATGTCAAAGCAGTAATTGGGTTTGGTCACTAGAGGGGGGCATTGAGCACATCCAGTCCTATAGGGACAATAGTTAGGGACTTGTTGCTAGGGAAAGATTGCCTCCAAGCGGGAATCTGTCAGGAAGACTTCCTCTTAGCGGGAGTCAGTCGGGGGGTGGACCTTGCTAGTGTGAGGACGTCTACGTTCCTGGGCCCTGAGCATAGGGTAGGAAGAAGAGGGGACCAGCAACCCCTGAAGAAGCCGGTGAAGGATTCACCGTGGGAAACGTGAGCCCAAAGAGAGTGGGTTTGAGTAGCAGTAGTCCAGTGGAAGAACCACTGTGGGAACGCTCAGCAGAAGAGGTCGTGCATGAGCGTAGAAGCGAGTGGGCCATCAGAAGTATCCGGGCAGGATAACCAGAGAGGGGTGAACGACCTAGAGATGTGTCTTTCTTATGCTGGATTGAAATGTCTCCAAGGGAAGAGATCGAAGTGTCGTTTTCACTGGGCTCCTAGTCCCGTCAATGCTTATTGGTCCATTCTGGTGTAGCAGAGAAGAAGAGACAGGATTGTGAAGAATGTATTGCTGGTAGCGATTAAGACGTGCTTATGGTGTCTTGGATGTGCTGTGTCCAGAGGAAAATAAAGCAGAACTGTTTGACGTGATTTGGGACTCTGACTCTAATTGCTCTGTACGCTCCGTCACAAGAGGAGAACACCCCAGGCGAATGGAGACTACAGAGGTAAAATATGTAGCAGCTTCCAGTGCATCGACCCCACGGCCGTCCCTTTACAAGTGGCGTAGTCGGCAGGATATCACTGCCCGATCTGGCAGTGACACCGTAACAAGAATGAAGTACATGGGAGCCGCGACATTGACAGCTATCACCCTGTATCTGAAGATTGAGGAATGTTCTGAGAAGTATCGCAAAATGGATGTGGCTACAGTACCTGACTTGACTAAAGATAAGGTGAAGGAAGATGTTACAGATACCAAGATGGCGTCTGACAAGATGGAGTATTCTGGCGCCAAAAACGACTGTCCTTGTCAGCAACCTACACGTCATGGGCGTGATCGCGTCTCAGTGGCGCCAACAGAGAACTGTCAGCAAAGACCGGACAGCCCCTGCGAGGAGTAGAATTCTGAGATGGACATACGCTCTTTCCCACCTAATGCTGGAAAATGGGTGGAGAGGCTGACGAGAGACCCGCCCTGGAACGAGCGCAGCCCTGCAGAATGGCGGCCGGAAGAACAGGCCATGCGGGAACCAATGGGCCCAAAAGCTGTTCCCGTCGGACCGCCGGAGATGGAACACAAGTGCACTCCGGAAACAAGTACCGACAGTGACCACAAGCTGAGCAGAGCCACGCAACCAAGGGAGGTGAGTGCATCTCAACCTCAGCTGTTGGTGGACCATGTAGCCCCAACGCTGTCCCATTGCGGGGGCATGAGGCCCAAGCTTCCCATCACCGAGCAACCGTGCGCCCGCCAGGCATTCCCAGAAGCAACCTCGCTCCCGAACTCCCGTCAGGCTTTTGCGGAAAGCGAGACCTCCAGAGAAGATGAGGATCTACGTGCGGAGGCAACTGAGGACGCCTCTGCTCGTTTCTTCTCCTCAGTTTGGAGACTCTATGGCTGCGGAGTCCTCTTCAGGCCGCGCCAGGAGCCAGGCAACAAGTGGAAAACCCGCGTAGAATGCGCGCCACTGAAAGACTTGGCCTTTTCCCTTCTAGTGCACATTTGCACCTTTCAGGGACTGTTTCGCGTCCCCCAGGGTAGGGAACCCTGCAACGCTCCTAAGGAGAGCTGAAAACGGTCCACGGGACCTTCAAGAAACTGTTTTTTGTATCTTTTATTTTTTTGGAGCAGTGCTTCCTTCAAAGGAAGGGGGAGGAAAGGACATTTTTGTTTTTTATATATAATGTCATTTTACCTCATTGAAAATGTGTTGAATGTTTTAATATATGTCTCAGTAAAGATGTATATGCATATTATAGTGCCCTCTATTGCCGGGACAGCAATAGTTAAGGGAAGGGGGAATGTAAGGAGGTGAAGGGTATCAACCCTTCAAAGGTTTCATCCCCTTTAATTGTGTCAACATGTGTAAATGTATGCCTTGTATGATGTAATGTATTAGTGTCATGACTAGTATGTGGGGTTGAGTTATAGGTAGATAGTGCATCTTAGGGGTCACTAGAGGAGGGCACTAGAAGGGTAGTGTATATATTTATGGGTTAAGTGTTGTGAGGGATCACTAATGGGGGCACGTTAGAGATCCAGTTAGACTGTTATAAAAAGATGTCAAAGCAGTAATTGGGTTTGGTCACTAGAGGGGGGCATTGAGCACATCCAGTCCTATAGGGACAATAGTTAGGGACTTGTTGCTAGGGAAAGATTGCCTCCAAGCGGGAATCTGTCAGGAAGACTTCCTCTTAGCGGGAGTCTGTCGGGGGTGGACCTTGCTAGTGTGAGAACGTCCATGTTCCTAGGCTCTGAGCATAGAGTAGGAAGAAGAGGAGACCAGCAACCCCTGAAGAAGCCGGTGAAGGATTCACCGTGAGCCCAAAGAGAGTGGGTTTACGTAGCAGTAGTCCAGTGGAAGAACCACTGTGGGAACGCTCAGCAGCAGAGGTCGTGCATGAGTGTAGAAACAAGTGGGCCATCAGAAGTATCCGGGCAGGATAACCAAAGAGGGGTGAACGACCTAGTAGATGTGTCTTTCTTATGCTGGATTGAAGTGTCTCCAGGGGAAGAGATCGAAGTGTCGTTTTCACCGGGCTCCTTGTCCCGTCAATACTTATTGGTAAATTCTGGTGTAGCAGAGAAGAAGAGGCAGGATTGTGAAGAATGTATTGCTGGTATCGATTAAGATGTGCTTATGGTGTCTTGGATGTGCTGTGTCCAGAGGAAAATAAAGCAGAACTGTTTGACGTGATTTGGAACTCTGACTCTAATTGCTCTATACGCTCCCTCACGGGAGGAGAACACCCCAGGCGAATGGAGACTACAGAGGTAAAATACGTAGCAGCTTCCAGTGCATTGGCCCCGCGGCCGTCCCTTTATAGCTGCAATCACCTGTGTTCATTTTTCTTAATCAGGCTTCTACTTACACATGATAGTTCCTCCCCCCAGTGTCAATCGTACACTTGATGTTGCCGGTGGAACATTGATCCCTCTGCGCTTTGTGCCTTAGCCAGCTTGACTTGATTCTCTTCCCTGACTCAGACCCTTTGCTTATGACCTGACTTTGCTTGTGCCTGCTCCCTGTACACTGTTTTGTCTCTTTGGCTTTCCTGACCTCGGCTTGTGCTTAGGACTTCATCTCTGATTTCCCTTTGCCATGCTGCGCCATTTCCTGGACCTGACCTTGGAGTTTTTGACCTCCCTTTGCTTATAGTAAGTAGTATATATATTTACTACTGTGACTCGCATCACATTAGGGTCATTTTCAGCAAAACAACTTTACTCAGCTCGTTCAGTTTAGTCACAGAAACAGCACAAGATTCCTCGCAGAATATAATCATTCGGTTCCCTGTACTGTCCCTCACTCCTCCAGGAATATCCCATTTTCTTACCATATTCTCCAGTACCGCAGCTCCCTGATTGGTAGGACTAACCCGCTTCAGGAGATCCCCGCCCGCTTCCCTCTACGAAGGCGAAGTTGAAGCATGGCTCTCCCAATCCTTTCCAGGCCGTAGGCCTCAGACATTAAGGGTTGTTCCCATGAAGTTAGCTGCTACCAATCTTATGCTGCCCTGATATTCCTCCACAACTGTGACTGTCAGCTCTTAGGCCATGGACTGCTGGTCTCCTTGGCTTAAATGTTCCCCAGAGACTACTGCACTGTCTTGGCTCCCGACTCCCACTGACTAACTCCAAGAAGTTCCCCAACTACTCTTCTTTAGCCCCTCCAAACTAGCCTAATCCTATTGGTCCAATTAATTCCCTATTCTATTTTACTGTTCCCCCCACTGGTCTAAGTCCTACACTGTCCCTATATCTACACAACACATAAACCTAGGTACAATGCAATACACATAACATTATTACAAGACATATGGGATGTACCCGATTTACCAGGAACACGGGAAGGAGCGCGGGGCATAAACGGACCCCCGTGCATCCCTTACATAGGCACAGTTATATTTACAACTTTTATGAACAGGGAGAGGGACATATATTGTGAAACGTACACTGTAATTATGCCCCTAAGCCCCTTAGTGTATGGTATCCTTGCAGTGAACCTTCATAGTTTCCTCTCATTGCCCTCTCACGTATACAGTATGATACCCGATAGTGCCCCCAACAAAGTATAATACCCACATAGCATGATTTCCCTACAGTGCATAACTTCACAGCATGATGTCCCCATAGTTCCCCACACAGTATGATGCCCCCCACAGCTTCACACCTAATATGATGGTCTCCAAAACCCCTCACTTAATATAATGGTAGTGTGTTATTTACTGGTGTGTGATTTATATACTGGTGTGTGATTTATATACTGCTGTGTGTTATACACTGGTGTGTGTGTTATACACTGGTGTGTGTGTTATACAGTCATGGCCAAAAGTTTTGAGAATGACACAA
>VIAB01014614.1:25022-35934 GCA_009801035.1 Oophaga pumilio | reverse complement strand
GTAAATCAAACCCCTCCTTTATCACCACTTAGTTTGGAAAAAATAGTAAAATTTATAAAATGTATTTATTTCCATTTTCCCATTAGGGTTAGGGTTGGGGCTAAAGTTAGGGCTAGGGTTGGGTCTAGAGTTTGGATTACGGTTACGGTTGGGATTAGGGTTAGGATTATGGTTAGGGTTCGGATTAGGGTTGGAGTTAGAATGGGGGGGTTTCCACTGTTTAGGCACATCAGGGGCTCTCCAAACGCGACATGGCGTCCGATCTGAATTCCAGTCAATTCTGCGGTGCTCCTTCCCTTCCGAGCTCTGCTATGCACTCAAACAGTGGTTTACCCCCACATATGGGGTACCAGCATACTCAGGACAAATTGCACAACAACTTTTGGGGTCCAATTTCTCCTGTTATCCTTGGGAAAATAGAAAATTGGGGGCGAAAATATCATTTTTGTGAAAAAAATATTTTTTTATTTCAACGGCTCTACGTTATAAACTTCTGTGAAGCACTTGGGGGTTCAAAGTGCTCACCATACATCTAGATAAGTTCCTTAGGGGGTCTACTTTCCAAAATGGCGTCACTTGTGGCGTGTTTCCAATGTTTATGCACATCAGGGGCTCTCCAAACGCGACATGGCGTCCGATCTCGATTCCACACAATTTTGCATTGAGAAGTTAAATGGTGCTCCTTCCCTTCCGAGCTCTGCCATGCACCCAAACAGTGGTTTACCTGCATATATGGGGTATCAGCGTACTCAGGACAGATGTATAATGAGACACACTAGGGTCTGGTGTCAACCGATGGGTTAGAGCTGTAGGGTATTGGTGGTGAATAGTGGCTGCATGCACGTCTCCAATGTGGTATCCGCCGCTAGTTGGAGTAACACACCTGCAAGGATACCACTCATTTTGGCTTTGGATACATGGTTGCTATCTTGGGATCTTTTGGTCAGCAACCTATTTAAGATACCTGCCTCAATTGGGACCCTTTGTCCCTCACAGGTTTCTACTCACATTGTGTTCTCTACAAATATAATTTGAGCAGTCAGTATACTGATGAAGATCCATTTATGACCGAAACGTTTGTACCTTATTTTTGGACTGCATTAAAAATTCTTCCACGGATTCCTATAAGATGAGTGCCAAGTTTTATTTTACTTATTTCTAAAGTGTCCCAAGAGTCATTTTTAAACACGACAATATCAGATTGCATATTTTTGCGTGCTATTATGAGCAGTCCTGCCTGGCCTAAACGTGCTACCATAGCCTGCAACGTCTCCATACTTGTCTCCCATCGAGCACATCTGGGATGGCAATGGTCAGCAATTGCAAAGGGAGCTTCCAGCAGCAGATCATGTTGATTTACATACCCAAGTGCATTCAGCAAGGCAGAACAATCCTCAAACAACCATTAATAACCTCACTGATAGCATGCCAAGGCATGCAAGTGCATTTATTTCTGCGCCTGGACCTCATACTCGATGCTAACTAAATCAAGTTATTGTGAATACGGTTTCCATTTTTTTACCATATCATATGCATATCATTAACATATCTATTGACCCTTTTATTTCCATGACTTCTTTTTGATGTTGCAATTTCAATGCTAAGGAGTGTAGCTATAAATATATAACAAAACAGAGTTTCCTACAACCAAAGGGTCTGTATCTCCCAGTCAGTAAACCCAGGACTAATTGTTATGGGCTGAAAACCTTTAGAAGTGTTAATCAGGATGCACCTTCCAAGGTTTATGATTATTTACAGTACAAAGGCTCACTGCAGAGCTAACACTAGAGGTGAGATCACAAGGCCAGCTTGTCTACATTCTGTGAATATAAATGCAATGTTCTAACAAAGGGTCTACCACATGCACCACATATGTAGGGGTCCTTGTTGTTGAACTTTGTTGAAGTGCCTTCCTTATTTTGGACGATTTTGATTTAATCTTCTAAGGAGGGGGCCAGACCAAGGAAAAGACACTCCAAAGAGATAAAAAGGCCTCTCCAAAGGAGGTATAACAAGAAGGTACCAAGGTGATACCGGGGAGAAACTGACTGGAGATACAGACCTGGGTGTAGGAAGAATCCCTTTCTGATAATTATGACGTTTTCTTTAAATGGCTGTAAAATATAGGAATTATTGTCTCTTTTGTTAAGTAACAATGTAAAACTGTGATTTTGTTTTATAATGTTTATTTGATTCTGGGTAGAAACCATACACTTTTCTACACTTTTGTGGCTACGCTTTCTTTTGTGGTTATGCTTTCTTTGCAGACAGTCATTTAGAATCTACATAAGGATGACCTTTTGCAGCATTATGTCAGATTCGTGTTGTCAATTTTTTGGAATTATTGTTGAAAAGTATACTTGTTATTTCATATTCATATTTTTACTGTCTAAAGTAATAGTACTTCTTAGGCCGGGTGTACACGATCTGGAAGTAGCAGTGTTTTGGACGCAGCCCATGTTCGCTGCGTCCAAAGCGCTGCCGTCTATTGAACGCAGGTGAATCCGCATGTATTACTGAACCATGCGGATTTACCGCGTCCAATAAATTGTGCGGGTGACATTTTTCTTGTGGAGACTAGTGTCTAGGCAAGAGAAAATTACATGCTGCGGTCTGGAGAGACGCACCGCATGTCGGTCTCAGCGGGTGATCCGCGGGCGTCGGTGCACGCTTAGCGGACATGGGATTTCTAGAAATCTCATCCACCATGCTGTAACATCTGGCC
Source organism: Oophaga pumilio (assembly GCA_009801035.1). Taxonomy (NCBI): domain Eukaryota; kingdom Metazoa; phylum Chordata; class Amphibia; order Anura; family Dendrobatidae; genus Oophaga; species Oophaga pumilio. The sequence continues at coordinate 33,209 of VIAB01014614.1, read as the reverse complement.
GCTGCGGGTTTGACGCTGCATAAGTACACAACGTCAAACTCGCAGCAACTCCGTATCGTGTACATACCTTCACACCAGCATTATGGATACGAGTTTATGAAACCTCATCCACAGATTGCAAAGAAAATGTAAGGAAAGGAATTTGTGCCGCAGTGTTCAACCTTTAAAATGCAAAAGATAAATCGGTCTTAAACCTTCAGCATATCCACTGCACTATACAATGTGGGTCAGGCCGTCACCCATTTCCAATCACGAGCATGGCTCTGGGTTATGATACAGACCTGTAGCCCAAGAATTTAGGAGATTTCTATGCAAATTATTTTATGTATTATATATAGTGGAAATTGGTGTTAGAGCATGGAATTTATTTACTGTTCACTGTTTGCCAAAACCAACGGTAAGTTCTGAAATTCCTTTGTATGTGATTCATCTAGTAAGGTGACAGCAACAGGGTGATCCCCTAGGTCAGGATATTTAAGGGAGCAAGATGAGCACAGATGAGTCACACCCATGATGGAAAAGGAAACTGAACGGCCATCTGAAGCGGAGGCAGTAAACGCCTTCTAGCTGGAAGTCTAACGATGCCATCTGTCACAGAATCATATGCCTGGATAATCATGGATGCTGCAGCCTGACTTTAGAGGATAGAGGGAAAACAACCAAATCTGGCATTGCTAAGCTGCTAAGATATGCATGTTACCATTATGTTGTTTTATTTATCTTTATTTTACCGTTTTCCCAGAAAAACAAAAGAAAAGGCAATTCTATGAGAATTACATTCAAATAAGGACAATTATAGTATCACTAAGATATAGGCGAGCAAATTACTCAGAGGAAAAGCGACAATATCGGAGCTGCAAAGAAAATCGGAGAGGCACTAAAGAGGCCTGAAAATAGAAGAATATTTTTTTTTTAATTTTGTTTGTAATTATAACAGCGTTATAAAGACACATGATACTTTCACTACTTTCTGAACAGTGACCTTTAATAAAGAACATGCCAGAGATCTCTTACCTTCCCTGCAGTTGCAAAGTATTCGCCATCTGGGGACCATTTCATCAGAAGCACGGGCACTGCAGTTCTGTGAGCAGAGACAGTAAATATTCATGGGCATGGGCTGCCGTTTTGCAACATATGTAAATTACATCAATAAATAAACACAACTTGCTTGTTATAGAGGGCGATTAATCATTTATGCTGCAACCTAAATGATGGATGGGAAATTATTTTAGCATGGAGCAGTATGAGGTCAAGTATAAAGTGGATTAGGAAAACTGCTCTGACAATAAATTGGCCCCAGTTTTTGCCCATGCAAAACATTTATCGGAAATGTCACAGTTGGGGTACTTTGTCCAGAATTCCTTTCTTCCAATATACTCCTTATGTGATGCAAGGACGTTACATGCTTTACATTGACCCCATCTAGATTTCTGACCTCTGTCTGGTCTAGTGAGGTCAAAAGTCAGGGATCAACTATTCTAAATCCTCTAAGTCACCAATTATAAACCCTTCATGTAATCACAAGGACATCTCAATATAGATTCCAGGCTTCACTGCAGCCATGATCGAGGCTTTAGTGTAAGGGCCCCGTCACACATAGCGACACACCAGCGATCCCGACAACGATATGCACTTGTCAAGATCGCTGGTGTGTCGCTACATGTTCACTGGTGAGCTGCCAAACAGGCAGCTCAGGCAGCGATCAGGACAGCGACACTGCGGGTAACGTCGCTTAGTTACCCGCAGTGTACGTTGGATACCAGCCTGCTGGTGCAGGGAGCTGGTAACCAAGGTACACATCGGGTTTCCAGGCGCTGCACGGCACCTGGAAACCCGATGTGTACCTTGGTTACTCCCCTGCAGAAGCGCGCTGGTATCTAACGTACACATTGGGTTTCTAGGCACCACCCGGCGCCTAGAAACCCGATGTGTACCTTGGTTACCAGCTAATCGCTGGTCTCCTGCCTGCCACACGCAGCGATGCTTGCTGGCCAGCAGGAGACCAACGATCAAAAAAATGTCCTGGACATTCAGCGATCATCAGCGATACCCGGCAGGGGGGCTGATCGTCGCTGAATGTCACACACAGCGATATCGCTGGGGAGATCGCTGTTGCGTCACAAAACTAGTGACTCAGCAGCAATCTCGCTAGCGAGATCGCTGTGTGTGTGACGGGGGCTTAAGGCTATGTTCACACATTGAGTTTGTGCTGCAGGGGTTTTTTTTTATGCAAATTACTGTAAAAGCGGCTTTTCACAGTACCATCTAAAGATATGAGATTTCTGAAATCTCATGCACACACAATTTTTTTCCAGACCGAATTGGAAAACTGCTGCAAGCCACTTCTTTCAGTGCTTTTGCAGCGTTTTTTCACCCACAGAAAGCGATGAGTAAGTGCAAAAAAAGCAGCAACAACACAGCAAATAAAACATTGGCATCCGTTTTTGCTGCATTTTTAGTGAAAGAAAGCAGGTACAAGATGTGAAAGCCATTTATTTTTGTGATTTTCCCAAGTGTAAACCATAATGTCTTGGTCTCCGCACCTGAGATGGCAGTTAGGATTAGTACAGTTTAATTAAATTAGTGATATGGGCAAAGTAAACACTGAATGACCAAGGTGTGAGATTGAACAATGCCTGACCAACTCAAGGGCTGACCAAAGTGTGAACGTAAACAGTGCACGGCCTACAAAATGCTCTGCTAATGTCTAAAGCCCCCCGTCTCACATAGCGAGATCGCTGCTGAGTCACAAGTTTTGTGACGCAACAGCGATCTCCCCAGTGATCTCGCTATGTGTGACACTCAGCGACTACCAGCCCCCCTGCTGGGTATCGCTGGTCGTCGTTGAATGTCCTGGACATTTTTTTGATCGTTGGTCTCCCGCTGGCCAGCGCGCATCACTGAGTGTGACAGGCGGGAGACCAGCGATCAGCGAGCTGGTAAACAAGGTACACATTGGGTATCCAGGTGCCACGCGGCGCCTGGAAACCCGATGTGTAAGTTAGATACCAGCGTGCTGGTGCAGGGGAGCTGGTAACCAAGGTACACATTGTGTTTCTATGCGCCGGGCGGTGCTTGGAAACCCGATGTTTACCTTGTTTACCAACTCCCTGCACCAGCGCGCTGGTATCTAACGTACACTGCGGGTAACTAAGCGACGTGCATCGCTTGTTACCCGCAGTGTCGCTGTCCTGATCGCTGCCTGTTTGGCAGCTCAGCAGCGATCATGTAGCGACACATCAGCGATCCTGACAAGTTTATATAGTTGTCGGGATCGCTGGTGAGTCGCTATGTGTGACGGGGCCTTTAGGTAAACTACTCTGGACCAATTTAATTCCTCCCCAACTGTTTTTACATTTGTAATTGTGTATTTTTTCATTAACTCATGAACCTTTTTGTTCAGAATAGTCACTAGTTTTTTCCGACATAAAAATCTTTTTCTACTAAATAATTTGATCAAATTGCATTTTTTTTTCCAAAACCGTTGTATGTTTTCACATATGTCTTGCATTGGTGCCCTGACACCTTGCCTTGTTCATTATTGTATGGTGGAAACAAAGCTGAACTTTGGGATCCTGAAAAATGCAGCAAAAACGCAGCAAGAAAAGCAGCAAAACCTGATTTTTTTGACAGTAAAAAAGGTGCAGACAAAAAGCAGGTTTTTCTGGCTTTTTTTGCTGCATCTTTTTTAGTGCCAAGAAATCAGGTTTTGGCAGCAGAAGAAAAAAACAGCAAAAAAGCATAAGTGTAAACATAGTCTAGGAGTAAAAATGCAAAATTCTAAGGCTTTGTTCAAAGATTGCAGTTTTTTTTCTGCACCAAGAACTAGATTAGTGGCATCAACAACAACATTGAGTATAATACGCACTTTTTTTTTGCAACCTTTTTTCTTGTGTTTTTCACTCATTTATTAAAATGAAAAGAGCTGCAAAAATTTGGAAAGAATTGACATAATGCGCCTTTGGCAGAAAAGCAGAAGGGTGCAAAAGAGGCACAAGAAAAAAAATCTGTGTGAATGAGATTTCAGAAATCTCATTGAATATGCTAGTTTACGCACCAAATACACTGTGTAAAAAACACAGCAAAGACGTGTGAACATGCCCTAACCGTCAATAAAAAATTCCTTAGCACAAAAAATATTAGCAGACTTTATTTTTCTTTATCAATGCAGCAAAAACAAAAAAAATAGTTCAATCTTAAAGGAATGCCAATGAAGCTTCTTCTGCAGACATCCAAAGGATGAGGACATGTGAACATGGAGGTATCTCCACTACTTTATACTGGTGACTTGTCTCACGGTGGAGGTCCAACACCGGGAACGGACAACAATCAGATGTTCTCAGTGCCAGTAGTCAGAAGTTAGCACTTGCAAGCTGCACAGCACAGCTCCGTCAACTGTGTAGTGGCCACTGCCAATCCACTCCCATTAACCTGAACAGGGGTGGATCTGCAGTAACCTGGTAGCGGCCACTACACCACTACACAGTTGATGGAGCCGTGTTGTTCAGCTCTGCGACTACCAACATCCAGTCGCTGCCGGCACCAAGAACAACTAATCGTTGTGTTTGCCGGGTTTCAGACCCCCACCAGTCTGATATTGATGACCCAACTCTAGCATAAGGCATCAACGTAAAAATAATGGAGCAGCATATTAATATGGTGCAGTTTCGTGAAGGCGGAAGAGTTTGGGCTTTATCACTGAAGGGGGTTAATTTACATGACTGTTTCTCCACTCAACCTTACAGGTGGCACTATGTATATGTGAGAAGTGATCTGGTATACTAAAAAGTGATTCAGCACTCTGGATTATGCGTTTCCATTGTATCAAACACAAAAGTTGGTGTGATTATAAAGCCTACAATTTAGGGGCAATGATCTTTTTTATTCAATCACTTTACAATACGACAAAGGACTGGGTTGGCTGCAAACAAACAAAAACTTGGAAAGACAATTAAAAAAACGGGGCAGGCTGAAAAGGCCAGTTTCACTCTTTCTGAAAGTTTTGGGCATGATTCCTTCTGAACCTGTACCAGAATACACTCCATTCTACCTACCAGAATTGCATAATACACGGGATCAGCCCAGGCACACATATATATACCGCACCTCATTCATGGAGGAGGATAGACCAGGGACACATTAGATCACATAAGAAATGACATCTGTAACTGAAGAACATGTTCAGGACCGCCGCTGCATGACCAAAGCCTCTTCTCAACTTACCTGCATTGCCAGATACAGTTCCAGTCATTCAGGGCAGGGTGAACTTTATCCTCTATGACGTCTCTGTCAAGATCATCCTCATCCTCTTCTAGAATATCACTGGAAGGTGGTGCCCATAATTGCAAGTAATCAGTGGCTGTCAGCAGTCTGTTACCTGCAGATTATCCATCATTATAGAGATAGCAAGAAAGCTCTTTAAGCCCCAGGCCGAGCAAAATGACTCATTTATTTTATTGTACATCGTGAAATGCCTTAAAGTGAACTTGTCAGCCGATTCATGCTGTGCGACCTCGGGGCAGCATGAATCAGAGACCGACTCCTGCATTATAATAATCTCTAATCACTGCAGTGTTTCACAGAAAACATGGCTGAAAGCATGGCTGGAGACGAGACAACTAGTCCAAGAGGCAGGGTCCCACTAGCTAAATTGGCAGGTTTCTGGCCATACAACACATAAGACAAAACTTGGCAGTCTAGATGAGCAGGCAGGGAGAAGTTGGGAAGGAAATGTATCTTGGACTAGTCACCTTGTCACTGGATGAAATTTGAACCATGTAAGTCTCAGAAAACGCTGGAACATTTTATGGTAGCACAGAGATGTTTGTAATGAAGGAGTCGGATTCATGTTCCCCGTGGTGCGAGCAGCATGAATCAGATGACCATGTCGCTTTAAATTTTCCCTTTGTTATGTCTTCCACAATTGACATGTAGCAATTGACCATAGGATCTGCAAAACTACCGCTATCACGTACCTAGGAGGATCCATGCATCCCAGCAGTATCACTAATGAAGGACCATACATGAGGAGCTTCACTTTCTGGGCCATATGACTAAATTAAAGGGGTTGTGCATTACTATGACAACCCCTTCTCATACCCCACGCTTGGCCCCGATAAAATAAAAAAAAGCTTGTACTCACCTCCTGTGCAGGCGCCGTTCCTGTGGTTTCGGCACTCGCTCTCCCCAGGGCTTTCATGCGGTTATGACACATTACCCCGGCGTCCAATCAGAGCTGGCGTCATTGTCCCTGCCTTCCAACAAATTGAACATGAAGAGGAAGTCAGGTCTAAGGCTGCTCTCTGACATCCTCTTCATGTTCACTTCATCCGAAGTTGTGATAACAACCACATGGTAGTCCCGGTGAGAGCGAGTGCCAACATCGCTTGAGCAGCACCAGCACAGGAGGTGAGTATAAGTTTTTTAATCTTATCGGGGCCAAGTGTGGGGTATGAGAAGGGGTTGCCCAAGTAGTCCGGTCTTTTTTGATAACTATCCAAGTTAAGGATGAGGTACTTTTTTCTCCCCACGTTTTATTATTACCATTTTGGGGCACATACAATTTATCAACTAGTGAGAATGAGAGAGTGAGAAAGTGAGAGAGTGAATGAGTACAAAAAACAAGAATTTCACTATTGATATTTGCAGTCTTTCTTACATTGTTCTCCGTTCAGTAAAAGCGTCAAGCTAACATAATCATCCTATGATTCGGTATGAATGCAGAAAATCTTAAGGGCTCATTCACACATCTGATTTTCATGTACGAGTGCTATCCTTGTTTTTCATGAATAGCACTCATACCTGTGATAGCCAAAGGGAAAATCCACATGTCCATGATTTATCCTGGACTGAGCAATTAGCGAAAAATCGTGGAGGCAAGTCTCATTTTGATCAGTGGGTTGGATCAAAATCATAAATGCAAATCAATGGGTCTACGGAAAAAATCTTTTCACGGACTGTCAGAAAGGAAATAGCGGAATAGTGAAACTTTTTTTTGTTAGATTTCTCCAAGTACGAGACAAACAGATGACACTCTAATCAAACTCTGAGAGTCATCACAATAATCAGTCCATTTTTCTTGTACGTGATGAAATCAGTTGTCCGAAAGAGCCACAACATGTACAGATTTTTGGCTAATGAAAATTTGAGTCCCCTCCTCTGGGTAAACAAGAGGGGTAGGGAAAACTACTAACTACTAACTATGCAGATTGCTATCAACACTAGGTCAAGAAATAGCAATAAATCCAGTTCAGCCAGTAAACATAGAGCCTTACTTACCTTGAGGGTCCCAAGCCAAATTAAAGGTCACAGAATTGAGGAAAAACTGTCCCATCCTAATCCACTGATATTTAAGTTGCTACAAAATAAAACAATTTTTCTGTTAATATTTATCTATGATGTTTTCTACATGATTTCTGACTTTTTGTGCAGTTCACAACAAAAATTGGCAGAAACTGCTTATAAAGGAGGTGCAATGTTCACAAGCTGTAAAAACAGAGATATGGAATAATGGCCGAGCCCTGCTACGAACTAACCACGAGTAAGCGAAAGAAATTACGACTGAGAATTACAGACATCATAAATGGTAGGATTGCCACCCACAACGTTAGACTAAGACCACACGTTGTGTTACAGAAGGAAATAAATCAGCAAATATTCCTAAAGCCAAAAATGAAGTAAACGGACATTACAACAACCCTTAGAAATAAAGAGGGGACTGCGCATCGGAGGAACCCAGAAAGAAAGAGTTAAAAGGAGGGCACCAGTTATTTAACGATACATTGGAGTAGAACTACCCTTTTCGTTCAAGTTTTTAAATATTCTAGGTGCTGCATAGTTCTGATGATTGGTGCGGTCCAGGTCCTGAGACGCCATCAGTTAACCCTCCGCTGCTCCTTTGTTATCTGCGTGCACAGATCGGTGTACGAGCTCAATAGTAAGTCTATGGGTCCGTCCACCTTTCTGTGAGAATGAATGTACGGACCCCCATAGACCTACAATGGAGTCAGTACACCGCTCTGTGTGCACAGCTCATGCAGGAAAGAAATTAAAGGAAATCTAGAATCAGAATTTTGTATTACACGTCTATTTTTTCTTCATAAAATTGCAATTTTTTGGTTTCAAATTACAATCTTAAAATAACAAGTCACTGGGGCTCTGTTGGACTTGTTCTTCCTGTGATTTCAG
>VIAB01014613.1:44559-54744 GCA_009801035.1 Oophaga pumilio | reverse complement strand
TAATCACTGAAAAACAGTGTTTAGAAATAATAGAATAGATTGTTTCTGCAATAAGGGAGGCCTACTTAGGCATAACATATATTCCTTTATATATTATATATCTGATTAGTCTCCCAATTTAGGTACCCATATTTATTAACATTTCTTAAGACAAAAGAACTTTTCTGGTGGGTGTCCCCCAATCATTACCCGTTGTGTCTTATTCTTTTACATGATTTTAGATTTGTTTGTATGTATTTAATAAAATTGCATCATGATTTTAAACAGGCTTGCATTTTCCCTTAAAGATGTGTATGAGGCCTACCTTTACAATTCCTTTACATACTGTATATACCGTATACACATGTGTATAAGCCGAGATTTTCAGCACCTTTTTTGTGCTGAAAATGCCCCCCTTGGCTTATACACGAGTCACGGACCCAGAAAGCCGGCAGGGGAGTGCGAGCAGCGGAGAAGGCGGCTGTGGCACAGTGACAGCTGCAGCTGCAGCCGCCGGCTTCATAAAGACATCATACTCACCCTCCTCGTGCGGTTCCTGGTCCCTGCATCTCTGATGGTCTTGGCGCTGACATCTTCTTCCTGTGCAGAGCGGTCATGTGGTATCGCTCATTAAGGTAATGAATATGCACGCGTCTCCACTCCCATAGGCGTGGAGCGCATATTCATTACTTTAATGAGCAGTACTATATGACTGCTCTGCACAGGAAGAAGATGACCGCTAAGATCGGAGATGCAGGGACAGCGCAAGGAGGGTGAGTAGGATGGTGGAGGGTGTGTGTGAGCCCAGGCATGCATTCAAGGATGGGAGGAGTGTGAGCCTAACCATGCATACAAAGATGGGGTGTGTGAGCCCAGCCATGCATACAAAGATGGGGGGGTGTGAGCCCAGCCATGCATAAAAACATGGGGGGTGTGAGCCTAGCCATGCTTACAAAGATGGAGGGTGTGAGCCCAGCCATACATACAAAGATGGGGGGTGTGAGTCCAGCCATGCTTACAAGGATGGCGGGTAAACCCAGCCATGCATACAATGAGGGAATCAGGGGAGCCATGCATACAACAAGGGGAGCCACACATAACAGGACAGGAGGGGAGAGCTACATATACCAGGACAGGAGGGGGGAGCCACATATACCAGGACAGGACAGGGGAGCCACACATAGCAGAACAGGGATGAGGGGACAATGCATACCCAGCTTATACTTGAGTCAATAAGCTTACTCAGTTTTCTGTGGCAAAATTAGGTGCCTCGGCTTATACTCGGGTGACGGGTCTGCTTATACTCGAATATATATGGTATATGCGTAACCCCCAGGGGTAAATGTTTTTCAGCCCTTGCACTTAGTGCATAGGCTTTACCAGTCTAATAGTCCCACTGCTTAAAAATGGGAAAAAAAGATTTTCTAAGGCACTCCTCTACGTGTCTTCCAGGGTGTATTGTAGACCCTCCTTCTAAGTTTTGGCAGCCCTTGCACTTAGTGAATAGGTTTTATGAGTCTAGAAGTCCTACTACCTAACAATTTTAACAGAATATGTATGAGGCTTTCCTTTATGTCTAATACATGGTGTATTGGAATTCCTCTTCTTCTAATTTTTTTAAGTTTTTGCATTTTCTGCATAGACTTTGTGAATTTCAGAGTCTCTTCTTCATAAATTATACAAGATGTGTCTGACCATGTCACACACACCACATGCCCAGATATGGTAGTAAAATGTTAAAATTACATTTACCCATGACTACTGGTGGGTGTAGTTTTACTTCCCCTTCTACTATAACATCTACTGTAGGCGTGCGTGACGGGGAAATACGGTGAGAGATGGCCCGGCTATTAAGAGGTGGAGGAGGCTTTTTTTCTCTTTTTAATCTTGCCTTATATGCAAGTCATTATACAGGAAAAAATGCTTCCTAACATTTTTTCCTATAAAATCCATTGTATCTATGTTTTTGTATATTTTATTGTCAGTCTGTAAAATCGGAGTAATACTCTGACAACATTGTTCCCAGCAGCGACCTGGGAGTCAGAGATGCATCTAGGCATCTTCCCCATGCTGTTTTAATACCATTTTAGCAATTTTCCTACTGCCCCAGGCCTCCTGTTAAGGTCTTCCGGAAAGATGCTCGAGTTTCTATTGACTTCCATTATACTTGGTACTCAAGTCAAGCCAGTACAAGCGTCTGACCTGCTCGATTTGAGTAACGAGCATGCGAGCATTTTAGTGCTTGATCATCACTAATTCTTACCCTTTTGATCATCAGTGTAATCCATGGGGTTTCTGACCATGTTCTGCACAGCATGGGGCATCATGATAAAGTCACAATAGAGTGCATCAAGACAAGCTGTACCGATAGTGGGTAGAAGTTGCATGTTCTCTGCCAACAAGTGTGATCAAGGACCTAAGCTAAACTAATAATACAATGTGGTAAAAGCCTGAAACTGCCAAGCATCGGTACCACTAGACTATAAACTCCAAGCTTTTGTGCCACCAGACTGTAAATGCCAAATCTCTGGGCCAATAGACTGTAACCACCAAGTATCTGTACTATTCGACTGTAAGGCTAAGTGCACACCTTCAGGAATACTTGCGTTATTTTTGCGGTTTTTCCGCGATTTTCCGCGGTAAAAACGCGAAAAAAACGCAAGCATTTCGCATCCTATACATCTTAATGGATTCCGCATGTTTTGTCCACATGTTGCGGTATTTTCCGCGAAAAAAACGCTTAGCGGAAAATCTAGCAACATGTTCATTAATTTTGCGGAATGTAAGCGGTCCATATGCGGATGGTACCCAGGGTCCGGAGGAGAGGAGATTCTCCTCCAGGCCCTGGGTACCATATCCCTGGTAAAACAATAATTAAAATAATAAATAATGTTATTCTCACCTTCCGGCGTCCCCTGCAAGCCTTCCCGCCTTCACCGACGCTCCCGGCAACTCCGGTCCCAACAGTCCTTTGCGAGAATCACCCAGATGGCATAGCGGTCTCGCGAGATGTACGTCATCGGGGTGATTTGTCGCAAAGCACTCTTGGGACCGGAGTTGCCGGGAGCGTCGCTGAAGGCGGGAAGGCTTGCAGGGGACGCCGGAAGGTGAGAATAACATTATTTATTATTTTTTTTATTATTTTTACATTAGATCGTTTTACTATTGATGCGGCATAGGCGGCATCAATAGTAAAAAGTTGGTCACACGTGTCAAACACTATGTCTGACTCGTGTGACCAACCTGTCAATCAGTTTTCCAAGCGATGCTACAGATCGCTAGGAAAACGCTAGCATTCTGCAAGCTAATTACGCTTGCAAAACGCTATTATTCCGGCGGGAATCAGCATACAAAAAACGTGCGTATTTCCCGCGTGAGAAGTGCGGGATTGCCGCGGAAATTTCCGCGGCAATCCCGCAACGTGTGAACTTAGCCTAAGTATCAAGCATCTGTGCTGACAGACTGTAATCGCCAATCACCTAGGTCAATAGACTCTAACTTTCAAGCATCTGTATACCCTTGATTTGGGCTATGTAGAGGTGACAAACACATCTCAGAGTTTCTCAACCACAGCCAGTTTTGTTCCCAGGGAAACTGTCAGCATGAGTTATTGCATGCGTATGCCTTATGTGACCTGTGTGATAGCACTTTTCTTTTCTAAAGAGACATTGCTATCTTGAAAGAGGGAAGATTCCGCATGTATGACATTGCTCCTTTACACCTTTAACCTCATCATTGTCCATGTGAATAGATAAGGAACATCTTAACAGATTTTGTAGACCTATGCATAGGGTCCTAGCACCTATACCATTTAATATTAATAAACAAGTTCTATGTGGTTCTGCTCCAGACTGCAGCATGAAGATTAACCCATTACATTCTTCTCATTATAGGAAAATATCGTTACAAAGCTGCATAGTATGATTGAACAAAATCACAGGTCCATCAAGTCCAACCAAGGGATGGTTAAGGTAATGTAAGGAGGAGGACCGGGCCGTGGGTACCTGTTCTATGCCGAATCCGGAACTGTCGGGGCTGTCGCCTCTGTTGTCCGGGGAAAGAATAAGAGACCAGACAAACCTTTGCACCAGGAAGCAGGGGGCGTGGCTAAGCGGCAGCAGCCACAGCACACGTGAAAGCAGTCAGTTTTGGCGGGAGCAGGCAACATGCAGCAGGGAGAGAGGAGGGCTCCGTCCCTCAAGCACAGACACTGCACAGGTCGGCGTCTGTTTACCCCCGCCGCCACCAGTGGGGACTTGAGAGAGAAAAGTGCAGAGTACCCGGTGATTATCAGAGGGCAAGGTGCCGCACTCTCCGTGTCCGAGAGTACAGCGCGTGTGTGCTTAATAGAAACTGGGTACAGGACAGACGTTTATACCCTGAGTAGCCAGTATATACTTGCCGGTCTACGTTGGACCCGGATAGAGCTGTGGCCTTCTCTGTCTTAGCTGTATCAAACTATGGACTAGGGGCTCAGCGGAATGTACCGGAGACCGACCGCTGCTGCCAGACAAAGGATCTTTGTTTCTCACAGGACCTCTTTGGACCAGCACCGCACCAGCCATCGTTGTGCCATTGATTACCCTGTAGCTCCCACAGCCTGAGGAACTACTGACACAATAAGTTATCCCAAAGAACTGCCATTACCTTATCAATTGTTCCTTGACCCTGCATTTCCTTTGCAATTGAACTGTTTATTCCTATATTTAAAGGGAATCTGTCACCCCATTTTTGGGCTATGAGATGCGACCACCGCCATCAGGGGCTTATCTACAGCATTCTGTAATGCTGTAGATAAGCCCCCGATGTCACCTGAAAGAGAATTAAAACGAGTTATATTATACTCACCCATGGGCCGTCCGCCGTCCAGTCCGGTCCGATGGGCGTCGCCGTCCGGTTCGGCGCGTCCCATCTTCTAGCGAAGCCGGCCTCTTCTTTGCGTCCCATCGCGGCTCCTGCGCAGGTGCACTGCTCTGCCCTGGTGAGGGCAGAGTACTGCAGTGCGCAGGCGCCGGACCTTTCTGACCTTTCCCGGCAGTCAGGGAATAAGTATTCATGTATTCGCTGTTACCGACTTTTGAGGTTGGCTGTTCCACAGATTAATATATCTAAAAAAACTAAAAAAAAGACTTGCCTTCCATGGCGATTGAATCTTTTTTTTTCTCCAGGTAGAGGGAGTGAACCCTTGTCTTTTTTTTGGAGTTTTACGTCAAATAGCTATTGGCCATATTTTTTGTATGAATCATTTATGTACTGGTACAAGTTTTTATGTCTCTCCTATTTTTGTTTCTTCTCAAGATTAAATAAATGTAATTCTTTCCATCTTTCCTCAAAACTAACATCCTTCATGCCTACACTGTGTGCATGATTATTAGGCAGTGAGTATTTTGACCATATCATCATTTTGTATACAGATTTTCCAACTCCGAGCCATATAATTGTGAATGCTTCTTGGATGAAGCGGATCAGGTGATGTGTATTTGTGTAATGTGGGAGGGTGAGGTGTAAGGATACAACCGACCAGGGCTGACTCCAGGCAGGCTCCAGGTTTTCGTGGGCCTCGGGAGAAAGAGTCTCAGTGGGCCCCTTTATCATATACCACGATTCCTGATGTACAGATACAGCAGAGAAATCTAGGTATAGTACAATGCCAAAGATTTCACTTACTTTACATTTCATGAGTGATATCTATTGTAAATTCTACAAAAGTTCAGAAATCGCTGAATCCTCCAGGCGCTCAGTGCATGCCCTGGGAGATTCAAAAGTTTTCATTTTAGACCGGACAGTATAGTCCTCCATACAATATAATGGGAACCAGATAGTCCTTAAGATTATGGGCACCACATAGTCCTCCATACAGTATTATGGGCACCACATAGTCCTCAATACAGTATTATGAACCCAATATTTTGTTCCATACAGTATAATGAGCCCCATATGTTGCTCCATACAGAATAATGGTTCTCACATAATGCTCCATGCATAATAATAGATCCCATATAATGCTGTATATGGAATAATGGAACCCATATAATGTTCTGTACAGAATAATGAATGTCATATAAGGCTCCATACAGAATAATTAACCCCATATAATACTCCATAAAGATAAATGGGCACCATATATTGCTCCATACAGAATGGATTTAATTTAATGCTCCATACAGAATAATGGACCCCACATAATGCTCCATACAGAATAATGGGCACCATATATTGCTCCATACAAAATAATGGTGCCACGGGGTTACCGCGGCAGTGTGGAGCCAGAAGACTGCAGCGTCTGATTGCTCCTACTCCAGTGCTGAGAAGAAGCACTTCTCCTTCAATTTAAATGTGTTTATTTCTTCTGGCAGAACAGGGGTTAATCGGTCATGTTGAAATTCCTGTGCTCACAGCTGTGCTCGGTTAGCCACTCCTTTTTCCTTAATAATCTGGGGTGTGTTACTAATCCTCATCAGAGCTAGCATTTGCTGCATGGTTAACGGAGGGAAAGGAGTTCTTATGAGAAGGAGAGTTGGAGGAGTTATTATTATTATTTATTATTATAGCACCATTTATTCCATGGCACTTTACATGTGAAGAGGGGTATACATAATAAATACAAGTACAGTAATCTTAGACAATACAAGTCACAACTGGTACAGGAGGAGAGAGGATCCTGCTCGCGAGGGCTCACAATCTACAAGGGATGGATGAGGATACAGTAGGTGAGGGTAGAGCTGGTCATGCAAGGGTTTGGTGGATCGGTGGTTACTGCAGGTTGTAGGCTTGTCGGAAGAGGTAGAGTTATTAGTGACTGTTGCTTGGTTTGTGCGCCTGGTATTTCCTTATCCTTCTTTATTTTGGTTTATTCCCCTACCTCCACACCCCGGTGCATTCGTCTGTTATATGTGAGTGAATATTTTGTATGCCTGGAGTTTTCTGTTAACCTTTGTTTGTATTGCCTTGTTTGTCGGGTTGGTGTACTACGGTGCACAGTAGCACCCCCTCTTCTCTGGGTGGGGGAAAAGAACAGATGGAGGGCTAACTTAGGAGATAAGGCAAGGGCAGGGCATCTTTGGCATCTGAAGTATCCCGGGGAGCAAGGTGAGCTAGGGCACCCCCTAGTGTTAGGGACAGAGAAGGAGCCCGTGGTCCCATGACACCTGACAGCTATGTTGTGACAAATAGCCTTCACTTTATACTCCATACAGAATAATGGACCACATATTATGCTCCTTACAGAATTATGGGCACCATATATTGCTCCATACAGAATATTTGACCCCATATAATGCTCCATACAGAATATTTGACCCCATTTAATGCTCCATACAGAATAACAGACCTCATACAATGCTTAATACATAATAATGGACCCCATGTAATGCTTTTAATGCTCCATACAGAATGCGCTCCATATAGTGCTGCATACAGAATAGGCCCCATATAATGCTCCATACAGTATGGGCCCCATATAATACTCCATACTGAATGGACCCCATATCATGCTCCATATCGAATGGGTCCCATATAATGCTCCATACAGAATGGGCCCCATATATTGCTCCATACAGTATAATGAGCCAAATATAATGCTCCATATAGTATAATGAGCCCAATAAAATACTCCATACAGAATGGGCCCCATAAAATTCTCCATACAGAATGAGCCCCATATACTGCTTCACACAAAATAATGAGCCCCATGTAATGCTTCATATAGAATAATGTGCCGTATATAATGCTCCATACAGAATAGACTCCATAGAGAATGGATTCCATATATAAAAAAATAAATCATCAAATACTTTTCTCTGCTCGTTCTCCACTATCAGCAGCTCTGGTCTCTTCAGTTCCAGTTTCTTCAGCCTATTTTGGCTCTTTGCACTACTCAGCACAGAGGGCGCACTCTAGTGACATCATTGCTCCCTCTGACCTGAGATGTCAGACAGTCAAAAGACGTGGAAGAGATCGGACCTGCGACCAGCGGGGAACGAGGAGAGGTGAGTATTTCAAACAGCTGAATGCACTCTGGGGGCCCTGGCTCCCTGGCTCATGGATCCCATAGCAGGCCGGTTTACCCGACGGAGAGTAGGCCTCCCTCCGCTTGCTATGGACCCTGGCACTTGCCTAGGTGCGCCATCTGACTTAATTAAAGTGTCCAGATTTTTTGGGTAGTTTGTTTTCCTCCGGCAAAATGGGCCAAAAAAGAGATTTAACTGACTCTGAAAAGTCAAAATTGTGAAATGTTACAGAGGGTTTCAACACTCCTGAAATTCCTAAAATATTGAGTTGTGATCACAGAACTAGTGATTAGCGAACCCGTGGATGTTCGGGTTTGCCAGGTTCAGACGGACTCCTTCACAAACTTGGACGTACTCAGTACGTCTTGCTCGGCTGGTACTTACCGACCTTGGACTTCCTTCGTCAGGAAGTAATTTCCGAAACACGCGTCGGGGCGCGTTCACCGAGGCTGTCTATATTGCCCAGTGGCTCCCAGGTAGTTTATATTTTCACTGCATACTCCCTTGTCTTTATTGAGATACTGATTCTTTACCACACGTTTATGTGTTATAGTGTTACACACTATCTTATTTGCACTAGTATATGCACCTTTTATATTTTGCAGCACTGTATGTATGTTAATTGGTCACAATATATTATATACATTTCTGTTCAGTGGTGGCACCTTTTTCTTGTTGTAATTGTACACATTGTTTCACGTGAATGATTTGGGGTTAGCAGTGATCCTATGTATTGTATTTATCTCCTGGTTTATTAATGTGAGCCTATTTTTATCTGGGTTTGTTCCTTGATGTCCTTGGTGTTTTATTTGTTATTTTAACATTATGTGTGTGCACTATTGCTGAATAAAGATTATTATTTTTTATTGCATGCCTTGCATCTTTTATTATTTTTTATTGTTCCACTAGTCTGGGTTGTTTCCTCCCCTATCCATATCTGGTGTACGGTGTTTTTTCATATCTATCCGGGTGGTTTGCCATCCATTATTCAGATTTTGTGGGGTCATTTTTATATATTCTTTAAATATTTTGGTAATACATTTTATTATTTTGAATTTTCACATTTCCTGTTTTTTGTTTTTTTTTTAAGAAGCAAAATAAACATAAAGCCTACTGTAGCTAAATAAGTGAAAAGCAAAAATGCATTTAAATAACACAGGGTTCTTAATAATACTGTTTTTGATCAAAAATAGCATAAAAGCCATCCCACTGTTGACAAGGTGACCTTGATCGGGACTGACCTACGCTGTCTAATATTAAAAAACTTACCATGTGTCAGAGTTGACCTCAGTGTGTGAATAAGGGCAGACAAAAGGACCGGGTCCCGACCTGTGGACACCAGTCTAGGGACAAGGCACCCTGAAACCATTTCAGCAAAATCTAAACTACAATATGGCACTTCTTCCCTTTTCAGCTTTGCACTGTGCCACAAAAGTAGTTTTCGACCACACATGGGGTATCGGTGTACTCAGGAGAAATTGCATAACACATTTTGGGGTCCATTTTCTCCTGCTATCCTTGTGAAAAAAAATTGGGGCTAAAACAACAGTTTTGTGGGAAAATTTTTTTTTTTTCATTTTCACAGATCAATGTTGTATAATTCTGTGAAGCACATTCCTTGAGGGGTCTAGTTTCTAAAATGGGGTCACTTGTGTGTGTTTTCCACTGTTTAGGCACACCAGTGGCTCTCCAAACATGACATGACACCAGCACACAATTAAATCAAAGTTTGCATTGCAAAACTCCTTTACTGAGCCCTTTTGTGCGCCCAAATAGTAGTTTTCCCCCACATATAGAGTATCGATGTACTCAGGAGAAATTGTACAACAATTTGTAAAGTGCAATTTCTCCTGTTTCCCTTATGAAAATAAAAAAATGAAGCTAAAATAACCTTTTTGTGAGAAAAATTTGATTTTTTTATTTTCACAGCTAAACATTATAAACTTCTGTGAAGCTCATAGTCGGTCAAGATGGCCACCACACATCTAGATACATTCCTTGAGTAGTCTAATTTCCAAAATGAGGTCACTTGTGGGGGCTTTCTGCTGTTTAGGCACAACAGGAGCTCTCCAAACGGAACATGATGTGCACTAGGTCATTACTGCAATATTTGCTACTAAGCTCAACCTGCAATTATGTAAATACAGTTAGAACATTACTTGTCATGGGTGTATCGCCACGAAGATCGTCGCGATTG
>VIAB01014612.1:14376-24840 GCA_009801035.1 Oophaga pumilio | reverse complement strand
GGGTTTGTCGAACCCTGGGTTACCCTAACAAAGCAATATATCTTATGAAAGTTAATGATTTTAGCAGACAAATTTCCTTGAGCTCTAAGTATAAATACACTGCTCAAAAACATAAAGGGAACACAAACATAATGTAACTTAAAGTCAATTGCACTTCTGTGAAACCAACCTTTCCAGTTATGTAGCAACACTGATTGTAAATCAAGTTATCCTACTGTTGTGCAAATGGAACGGACAACAGGTAGAAATGAGAGTCAATTAGCAAGACAACCCCTATAAAAGAGTGGTTCTGCAGGGGGTAACCACAGACCATTTCTCTGTTCTCATCCCATTTGGCTGTTTAGGTCACTTTTGCATTTTATCATTGCTCTCACCACTAGAGGTACTGTACAGTAGCATGAAGAGGTGTTAACAACCCACAGAAGTTGCTCAGGTAGTGCAGCTAATCCAGGATGGCACATCAATGTGAGCTGTGGCAAGAAGGGTAGCTGTGTGTCAGCACAGTGTCCAGAGCATGGAGCAAATACCAGGAGACAGGCCAGTACACCAGGAGAAGTGGAGGGGACCATAGGTTGGCAACAACCCAGAAGCAGGATTGCTACCGCCTCCTTTGAGCAAGGAAGAACAAGAGGAGCAGTGCCAGGGCCCTGCAAAATGACCTCCAGCAGGACACTAACATCCATATGTCTGCTCAAACTGTCAGAAACTCACTCCATGAGGGTGGTATGAGGGCCTGACGTCCACAAGTGGGTGTTGTGCTCACAGTCCAACGCCATGCAGGGCAATTGGCATTTGCTGGAGAACACTAAGATTGGTAGATTCAACAATGACACACTGTGCTCTTCACGAATGAGAGCAGGTTCACACTGAGCACGTGACAGGGTCTGGAGATGCCGTGGAGCATGTTTTGCTGCCTGCAAATCCTCCAGCATGAACACTTTGGCAGTGGGTCAGTAACGGTGTGGGAAGGCATTCCTTTAGATGGCCGCAAAGTCCTCCATGTGCTAGCCAAAGGTACCGGAATGAGATCTTCAGACACATTGAGCGACAATATGCATGTGCACTGGGCTCCTGATGCATGACAATGCTAAGCCTCATGTGGCTCAAGTGTGTCAGCAGTTCCTGCATGATGAAGGCATTGATGCTATGGACTGGCCCGCCCGTTCTCCAGACCTGAATCCAATCGAGCACATCTGGGACATGTCTCTATCTATCCACCAACACAATGTAGCACAACACACTGTCCAGGAGTTGACTGACGCATTAATCCAGGTCTGGGAGGAGATCCCTCAGGAGAACATTACCGCCTCATCAGGACCATGCCCAGGCATTGTAGGGAAGTATGTAGAGGCCACACACACTACTGAGCATCATTTTATTGCCTTGAGGCTTTATCACTGAAGTTGGATGAGCCGGTAATTTCATTTTCCATTTTGATATTGAGTATCATTCCAGACCTCCATGGGGTATTAATTTTGATTTACATTGATAATTTATAGGTTATTGTTTTCAACAAATTCCACTATGTAATGAATAAAGATTGGCAACTGAAATATTTCAGTGATATTTAGGATGTGGTATTTTAGTGTTCTTTATTTTTTTTTAGCTTCGTATAAGGGGGTTCAGTATTCTAGTAGAGGTGGGGGCATCATCAGAAGGAGCCCCGCCCCCACCTCTGCCCAGCATAAAACCGATGCACATCCACTTATTTGTCCAGAATAGCAGACTGACGAGACCTATTTAGTCCGCAGGCCTCATGCAATGGTATCTCCATAATAAAGCTTGCCATATGGTTTTAAGTGGATGTAACGAGAGAGAACGCTAATTATCAAGATCGTAATGCAACAAGCCAAAATCCACGGATAGTAAGAATATAATCCAATCAGAGGCTAAATCAGCAGCCAGGACACATATTCCAGTGCGACATTTCCTATGTGCAGAAAAGAGCTTAGCAATTACATTAGGAATAAACACCGACAGAATGGAGGGATTGGAGACTCGCACAGCTTGTTTAATGCTAGTCATTTAAAACTACCTATGTAATCTGGGATCGCTGTCAATCACTTATGCAGAAGAGGGACATGGTTTATGTAAAAATCCAGTTTCAGAAGCAAAAGAGGGCCAAAAATTTTTTTTCAATGAGCACTGGGTACTGTTACATAATGGTAAGCAATCCTCTCTGCCACTTGCTTTCCTAATGGTTTGCACAAAAACAGACCCTGGAGCTACGTGAACAGTTATACAGGCGGATAAGCAGCCATTGAAAGATAGAAAAGCCTTAGGTGAAGCCTCTATTTTTAGCAGGAATCTTTCCATTACACATTTCACTCTATTTATCCGGAAACCAAAAAGGAGAGAAGGAAATAAAATACCAAAAGTAGGATTAAAAAAGGGAGACGAGGCAGTGGCTAATGCGACCAGTTCAATGATGGATGTAGCTTTACATGGCAAGTAAGCCACCTACCGTGACAATGGGTTTTACTAAGTAATTAACAATTCACAAAAATTCTCAGAGTAAAAAAAAAGAAAATTCCAAAACTCAGCAATATTCATCAATCCACTGAAGCCATTCTGGCAGTATCCAACCCCACCCCCTCCAAAGGATTTCTATTCCATCTACACAAGGACGTGTGACTGCTGCAGTCAATTGCTGGTGGTAATGCATTACTCTGCAGAACTGGATCACTGGAGATTTGGCGGCCATTTACTACTATACGTTTTTATTTTATTAAGCCAACTTGAACTGTCACCTGACATTGTCTATTTTGGTAAATGCAATACTGGAGCATCTTTGGTTCGTACTAGGCAGGGCTGTGCAATTGGTAAGCCAAACCAATGACTCCGACTCAATAGCACTGCCTCAGTCCTGAGCATGAACATAAAGTGCAGCACAGATTAATGTCAACTAAAAGCAGACATCCTTAGATCAGGAACAGAACATTTCAGAACTTTCCCAAATTCTTAGGAGAACATTTACATCTTATCCTGCATTGTACTACTGAATCCATTTATTATATATTTTAGGAGTTGGTCCATTTTATACCGACTCCACAGCCCTGGTACTAGGTATTGCACCATTACCAACCCTTGTATGCCTAGACAGTGGCCGCGCTACTTAGACAGCACGATCATTGAATCCACTGGTAACATCCATAATTTATTCATTACATTTCTAAGAGGAATAACAGAGGAACAGAACACAACAGTTCTGAGAAATGATGCTCCAGTCTTGTTATTGCATGGGGAAAACAAGTATTAACTAAAACAGACAAGTCTGGAGAGGAGACAGGTCCTCTGTAAGCAAGCCATGTAATGTCACGATTGGCAAGCAGGGACTGGACCGAGAAGAGCAGAATTAAAAACGTCTAATATGCTTGTACAACATTCATGTTCTTTATCTTCATAAGCCTTGAACAATAATTCTATTTTACAACTCAAAAATTAAACATTGCAAGAGTAGCTTACACCAGACCACAGACATAAATTTTGCTCCAGTATTCACCCACATATCCCCTAGTTCATCTCTACAGTATACTGAAAAGTCATCAAATCTATGCCACTTACAATAACATGTAATGAATAAATGAAGCCAGTGATCATCTGTGGAGAGATATATCCAGCTACCCGGGGGTTCACAGTATATTCTGCTTTCTGCTGAGCTTTCCTTCCAGAGGGTGAGGGCAATTTAAAACTAAAAAAAAAATAAAAACGCATCTTTAGGTGTATCGATCACTTACACAGGAAAATGAGACAATTTAAGGTTTGGCCTCCATTTGATCTCTCCTACAAAAAAGATGCCGGACACATCAAACTAACTCTATAGTAGAATGCTATGTTAACCCTTGGTCAAGAGGTAACAAAAAAAAAAAAACCATGGAGTTAAGGTACTGCCACACTAAACGCTTCCGCTAACGATCTCGTTAGCGTCGCATACTAATGAGATCGCTAGCGGGATCGTTTTAATATCGCTAAATGTGTGCCACATTTAGCGATATAGTTAACGGCGCTATCGCCGTTAGCGATCTTCTTAGCGATTTAGCGGTACAAAAGTACCGCTAAATCGCTAAGAAAAGGTGCCACACTTAGCGATACATACTCACCCAGCGGGGCGCCAGCGACGAAAATAGGGTCCGGATCGTTTCCGGCGACGAGCGAGATCCCAGCAGGAAGCTCGTCGCCGGAAGCTGCCACACACAGCAACATCGCTAACAGGATCGCTAAATAGTGACGTTTTTTAGCGATCCCGTTAGCGATATTGTTTAGTGTGGCATACCCTTTAAATCATCCCAAATATCAGTATTTGATGGGCTAATATTTGCTCTAGCAGTTTGCCATGAGTCACCCTTTAAGGTCAAAAATCTGGCTGGATGTTAATAAAAATCACAAATACAATGTAAGCTGCAAGAAAAAAAAAAAGTGCATCCAACCAGTACAGAGTCACGTTGATGACAAAACATCAAAAACGCAAAATGTGTACAAAAATCACAATATACCTACATATTATGGGTTGGGAAGTTACAATATAGAGAAACCAAAACTGTACAACACATCGAGGACCAAAAGGTTGAGAGTCCAAAATCATGAACTCTAATGTCTGCAAAATGCTACCTCCCTGGGAATAGTGTGCTTTGCCAGGCTGCTAGCAGAGGTAACGTTGCCTCTGTAGCATGGAGATGCAAATGTGCACTGAAGCCGATTAGATCCAGAGGTCCGGCCAGCTTCAGAGTGGCATGCGCTCCTCATCTAGGTAACCGGCAACTCAAGACTGCTGTGTCTTGTAATCTAGGCAATGAGCTAACAACTATAGCATTAAGAATCCCCTCCTTTCTTGAACACAGAGGATTTTTAAACAGGAGGTAACAAGTTTACTTTTACAAGAACTGTGCAATTTGACTTGGTTCCAAACTTGAGACAACACCTGTAAGGTGTGCATGTGCATTAGACAAAACTTGTCTGAACCCAATTATTTTGATTAAAGTTAACAGTGAATAAGGACAATCTGAGAAGGGTCATCAAGGCTGAAGGATTGGACAACGTATGATCTACTTGGCTGAGCGTACATGTTTATCAGGAAGTCGAACTTATGGTCAAATTACATTATGGGCACAGTTATGGTCACTACTATGAAGGCCACTTTACTGCTTTATTACATAATATCTACTCAATCTGCTGGAAAATGCTAGACAGACCAAATAATTCTCTATTGTTAGAGGCTATAGCTGCATTTCATGTATAGAAGAAAAGATTGGACCGTTGTGAAATCGCAGTTTCAATGCTGCGTGCATTGCGCTAATGGATGAACAACCCAAATATATAAAATACATTATAATCATGTATGAAAATATAGTTTTCTTCTAAAGTCAGACTTCCTAATCTTACAATAGGGGTGTGTTTCCACGGTCAGTAATTGCTGCGTGTTTGATGCTGTGTACAGGCGCAGCGTCAAACACGCAGCGTCCAGATGTTACAGCACAGTGGAGGGGATTTCAAGAAATCCCGTCTCCACTATGCGTAAAAACACACAGGCGGCAGACCTGCGTTAACGGACATGCGGCGCGTCTTTTTAGATTGCAGCATGTCCTTTTCCCTTGCGGCGACGCTCTGTCGCCGCAAGGGAAATAACACAGGCCTATATAGCGCTGCGGTGATTCCGGATGTGTTCAATGAGCACATCCGTATTCACCATGCGTTCACAAGGGGGCAGGGCTTTGGGCGGAACGGACTTTCCGCTCCGTCCAAAGCGCTGTGGTTTCGGACCGTGGAACCACAGCCTAAGACTTACTGTCCTGCAGCACAGGAAATCAGGATTAGAATAATCTCATACCATAGAAAATACTACAAAAAATATTACTGCAAGTCAGTGGATATTTGCATAAAAAAAATAAAAACTACAAAAATTGATTGTCGCTATGGTCAAAATATCACATTTAAGAGTTTTCTGTCTTTGGCCACAAACATCGCCAAATTGTGTATTAATACCATGGCACCCATAGACTTATTGGCTCATACCATTTCTCAGATCACAAGCTGTATTATGGAAACTCATGTCTGTATTATATGGCGGCACACGGAGAGCCAAACAAGTCTAATGCAACCCATAAGAATCCTGAGAGCCCGAAGGACTTTAACCAGATACGGTACAATTATATAACTCGCCATAATGGTTCAATATGGATTTCATCTTACTACAGTCAGACATGGCCCATGGTTCCTAGCATGTTGCATTACATCCATCCATGGTCATTGGAAGGTACATCACTCTCAGAAATTGGACAGACAAAATCTCCACATGCATTTTGCTGTAGAAGAACACTGAGAAGCTGATATACGATAGTAGGCAGAAGATCAGACCAACATTACAGTCACCTTCAAGGCCCAAAATACGTTAAAAGGTTAGTATTAAGTCCACTTACTTCCAAAGCACGCCTACAGATACATGCCGGGACTCGTGCACGATTGGCAATTATCATGCACCTTTCCCGATGTGGAAGTTGGCAAAGCAGGTCAGACCCATTAACATCCCATAAATTCTTAATTCTTCATCCAAAAGTAAATGGGAACCAGGTGACCACATGATCATTCCAACCAACAAGACCATTTCAAGGAGTTGTACAGGATTATGAAAACATGGTAGATTTCTTCAAGAAACACCTTTACACCAGTCCAAAGTCTGTGCCAGGTACAACATCAAACAACCCAGAAAAGACTGGTGCCGTTTCTGGACGGAATTGGTCATGTTTTTCTGGTCCTCTACAAAGCTTTTAATGAAAATGCACAATTTTACTCACGCGATTGAATTTTTCTTTATTATTTTGCTTACAAACCCAAGCATTTAACGGTTGCTTTCAAGTCAACGGTGACTAAAGCTGGGCTTAAAGGCCGATTTAAGTCATGTCGGGTGGCAATAGAACACCGAACGCAGCTACAACCATAGTATAATGCAACTGAATGGGGGTCACGTTGAGATTCACAAGGTATCACAAGTCTCAAATAATCCAGCTGTGCTTGTCAAGCATCCTTGCAAGCTGCAATGCGACCCCATTAACTTGCATTGTGCTGCAATCTAGCAGCAGCGTACTGAAAACTTTGTCCAAGCGACCTGTATTGCAGCCCAAATCGCCGTGCAGCCTCAGCCTATAGGAGGAAACAAAATGTTCCTTTAAATAAAAGAAACCCCACATCTTTATTTTGCTTCTGTTTGTCACACCAGCAACTAAAAGTTGGGCTTTGTGATGCTGCCGGTTGTGGGTTTGGGTGTTAGTTGTGGTTTACAGCTCTACAACACCTAGGACTAAACTGCAGGTCTAGAACTGACTTAAGTGTGAAAACAAGAAATTATATCAGGAAGCCATCCCAATTATTTTTACAGGGATGGACAAAAGCAACGTGACATTTAAAAGAGAAGGTATTTTTTGGGCCTAAAAAAAAAAAAATATATAAAATGAGCTTTCATGGACAGGAATACATAACATTTCTGCACACCCTAAGCAAAGTGCTCTTCCCTAACAAATAGCCATGAAGACCATCCTGAACACAACAGAAAATGGCCCGACAAGCGTATTTTAGGACCGAATAGCAGGGGATTCAGTCCAAAGTCAGCAGTCCTGCATTCAGCTTTAGTAGATTTTTTTTTAATGGGAAAAATCACAAAGGAGACATAAGCTTCCACTTATTTTCTGAGGATACCCCTTAAAAAAATGTGCATTAAGAGCTCTCATTTTCCCTCTGATAATGCACAGTTGAATTTCACAGATACATCAACTGGAAAAAAAATTCTGTTTCTTAAACAAAACACGGGCATTACTTCCATCATATTTTCACCAAGTCCCGTGTAAAACAAAAATGATGAAAGATTTAGAATTAGGACAGCTATAATCTAAATGCCCCCATGGAAACTGACACAAATGCAGATGTTACCCCATAATCTTACTAAGAATTCTGCACTGTAATAGTTAAAACTATACACGAAAAAAAGATCATCACTTCCCACTCTGAATAAAAGGCCCCATAGACATTCGTGAAATATAAACGCATCACAATCTAAACTTACGTAGTGCCGAGGACCACAACCACCCAGAGTGCGGATCTATTCCATACTGATCCAAATCAACTTGTAAAAGCGGCTATTATTGCAGATTTACATATTTATCAGATGGCCGTTCACAGCTACAGTACATGCAAAAGAGAAATGAGGAATAGGGGGTGAGACCTGCAAGGGAGAACACACAATATCTGCGTGCAAGGGCTTACATTTCCCAATCATGGATACATACTCCTCCTCCCACTGGCATTGTGTTGTGGAGGAGAGGGAGACCAGAAATAGAAATCAGAAGGAAAAAAAAAAAAAAAGGATATTACAACAGCCGTGCACATGAAAAAAAAAAAAAAAAAAGCCAGCCTGCTCTGTGCTGAAACCTGCAAATGGTAACTAAGGGAGCAGCAAGGCCAAGACGGGAAACGAGGCTGCCTTGTCACACAAGGAAAAGGAGTTTAACATGTAAAACGAAAGGCTGAGACGCCATCTTGTTGCAGTAACTGGGCCCAGGATCTGACACTTCCCATTCATTCACCACTTAGGAGCAGACACATACTGCTCCCCTTCTGCATAGAAAAATTTAAAAAAAAAACGCTGCCTGTCGATATCAAGTGTAGCATCTCGATAAGGATTATCCAGCTGTTTGTTGCAATGGTTATCAGCTGGGGCTGAAGAATGACTGCCCAATTATATAGGGGGGCAGGATTTAACCGTTACAAGGCAGCTTCCCCATTTTACCATTTCCTGTCAAAAAAAATACACCAAGACTAAAAGGGAAGATAAGCAAACAAAAAACAAGCTGCTAAGAAAAAAAATGGCAGTGAAAGCCGGGAGGAGGAGAGAACAGCCAGAAAGAGGTTAATGGCCTGCTTTGCTGCATCTGTCACCAAAGTCCGTATATCCTATATGCACTTGTTAAACCCGAGAGTTGGGGGCAGACTGGAGGCTTAGGTTCTGCACGAAGAAAAGGGTTAAAAGCCAGCTTTTAACTACATCTTGTCATCCAGCAATCTGTAAGGCCGGGCAGCCATATAAACCTGGTGAAATAATGACCGGCTGGTACTGATCACTGGGGGAGGCCTACCCTGACATCCACTAATGGGGGGCCATACACATTGTGAGCAGCACCCACCACGTATTACGTACACATTTTGGACACTCGATTTTTTTTTTCCCTGTTGCATTCGAAAGGTAAATAATAAAAAAACACCATTATTTTGCACCAACCAGCTCAACCACAGATTATACACGCGGCATAATTGGCCGGATTTGGTAGATTACTAATCTAATTAAACCCAGAAGGAGAAAAAAAAAAAAGACGTGAAGCCGAAGAAAATCTCGCAGCCATGTAAATAAGGAACACAGCAGATTGTAACAAAATGTCTCCACTGAACCCTCCTCCTCCTCCGCCTTGTCCTCCTCTTCCTCCCTCCCAGGCTTGTGCCCTCTAATACACCCCCACCTAGGAGGATTACTAAATTATGCCCCCACAATCCCCCATCGGGGGTCCATCCACCCACCCGACCCATGATTGTACAGATCACCCCCCTTGGGCTCAGCAGATACAGTGTATCCACCTGTACAGACAATGTCGCCGTATGGAGAAACACACAATATGTCACAAATAGCAAAAAAAGGAAACGACCCCCCAACAGTCAGTGGGGGAGGGGGGAATAATATAAGGAGGGATGAAAATGTCTGCACCGATCAGGGTGGGTGATGAGACCCCGGACCCGATATCAATCTGCCATATCCGGAGTCGCCGACTTACTCCCACGATCGTATCGGGCGATGGATCGGATGTCTTAAAGGGGAAGGGGGGCCGGTGTTACCTGCTCTGCGGCCAATGTGTGACCATCCACGGCGGTCTCCTCGCCCCTCCTCGGCCTGGTCTTGCCCGAGGGCTGCAGTCCGCGCTCGCCTGCTTTCCTCCGGAGGCCCACAGCGTGCTCCGACACTACAGGAGGTGAAGGGCGGCCGGAGGGGGACGGGGAGGATGAGGGGAGCAGGAGACGTGCTGGGCGGTGACGGGAGGGGTTGGCGGCGGCTTCTTCCTCACGGTTTCCTCTCTCTGCGGCTCGGCCGGTAATAATCCCGCTTCCTCGGTTGGATGTGGTATCCGGAGCCCGCACTGCCGCCGACGACTAAAACCGGAAAAAACCCCACACACAACGCCGTCCCCTCAGATCCCCACAGCCATCGAGCAGAGATGGGCGCGGTAACCCTGCGGACAGCGCCGGGAAACCCCACGCACGAGCGGGCGGAGCTAATCAGGAAAGAGGGGGCGTGGCCGTGCAGGCAACGTCATGACGCAGCACTCTGGCCGGAGCACGCTGCTGCATGGAGAGACAGTGAGCAGCACACAGCTGCTGTCATCAGCTGCCCTGTGTGCTGGAGAGAGGCTGTCACTGGGCAGCACATGTGTGCTG
>VIAB01014610.1:47258-59297 GCA_009801035.1 Oophaga pumilio | reverse complement strand
ACATATAGAAACAAAAACAAGGGACATACATAGCAACGTGGGATTGAAAAAATCCCCCCAAACGGAATGAAGGATGCTTAGTCATGTAAAAGTGAAAATTATAACACAGCCAATAAGTAAATCCAGGAGGGATACTAAGTATACCTGAATAGAAAATTGTTACATGTAGATCATTTATCAAAGAGAGGTAGCATATATATATACTTCATACTGCATACCAAACAGAAAACCGACGGCAACTAATACCTTGTTGCATGCATCCTCAGCTCATTATAAATCAACTGTCAATGGCATCCCCACAGGCCAATTTATGAGGGTAAAGAGAATTTGTACACTTAATACTGATTATGAGGAGAAGGCAGTTGACTTGGCCCGACACTTCGGCGAGAAAGGCTATAGTAAAAGGCAAATTAAAAGGGGATTTCGGAAGGCAGAGAGCAAGACCAGAGATGAGCTATTATATACTAAGGGAAGTAATAACAGCAAGAACAGGGACCAAATTAGATTCATTACGGGTTATAATAAACAATGGCCGGAATTAACAGAGATTGTTCGGAGGAACTGGGCCATTTTAAAATCGGATCCCGTATTGAAAAAGATTTTACCATTATTATTAGGGTCCTCACAGAGCCCTAATCTCTACATCAAGTCTATCTGGGATCATATGAACATATAGAAGAATTTCCACAAGTCTACATCCAAAAAAGATCTGTAGTTAGTCTTACAAGATGTTTGGAACAATCCCCCTGCCGAAATCCTTCAAAAAACGTATGCAAGTGTACCTAAAAGAATTGATGTTTTAACCCTCTCTTGAAGGCAAAGGGCGGTCAGTCACACCAAATATTCATTTGTTTTAGATTTCTATTTTTGTTCATTCACTTTGCATTTTATAAATTTATAAAGATAAACTTTTAACACTTCTATTTTGAAAGTATTCTTACTTTTTTGTAGCAGTTTTTCCACACCTACCTAAAACTTTTCCACAGTACTTTATAAAACTGTGATTACATCCATAAAGGTATAAAAGAAAATTGGATACATGCTATGGAGCAAGCAACATAGCGAATCAGAAGAACTATACTACATTTCTAATTGGAGCCATTTGTAAATATTATTATTATTACTACACCTACTACATACTTGGACACAATCTTGGAGATGGCAAAACCCTTTGCTAGAAATTCCATTTTTCATTCCACAACGGAACAATTAACCATAACAAACTGATAACAAGATAACATCTGGAAGTAGCAGTAACGTATGTGTACATTTCCATTGAAGGTGGATTTAAAGATAATGGAAACTGTAGTTATACCTGGAGCATAGTATAAATTTGAAAATCTGTATCTCTTTCACCTGAAGTGCCAGTAAAACAAGTCACTATACTTTTAAAGGTAATGAGTCATAAGAAAATGACTATTGTTTAAATCTGGTCTTTGTGTTATTTTTTATATCAATATACACAGCTGATGACACAGGAAGTATCATTTGTAATAGAAGTTGTCATAGATCCCTTCACAATGACCTTTCCTTTCATTTTTTATGCTTTGCTTACAAAGCACCATCATATTCCACAGCACGTTACAGACATTATCATCACTGTCCACGATGGGGCTTACAATCTACATTCCCTGTCTTTGGAGAATGGGAGGCAACAGGAGAATCCAGAGGAAACCCACACAAAAATGGGGAGAACATACAAACTCCTTGCAAATGTTGCCCTTGGTGAGATTTCAACCCAGGACCCCAGTGCTGCAAAGTAACAGTACTAACCACTGAGCCACCGTGCTGCCTTATTATAAGCTTCAATACAAAAGCTATATTCATTGCTAATGTACATGTGGACTTCCTGAAAAAAATACCCAGTGTGAATGTAGAATGGTCCCTGTGACCAATATGAAAACGGCAAGATGTTTTATTTTTTCAAATACTTATCGCGATATAAAAAAAATTGCCAAAACTTAAAAAATACATTTAACATAAAAACCTGATTTAAGCAATAAGTCTTTTTTTTTACATATTTCCTTTAAGTTAAACCATCATTGTTTCCACTTTGCAATTCCATAATAAAAGTAATTAAGTGGTTGATTTATTTATGTACTTATTAGGCTTACTTATGTACACCATAATATTCACAGCACTTTACAGATCTGGTTCACAGTGACATAACTTCATCACGAACAGCAATGGAATTAAGAGTGCAGAAACTCACACCATGCCATATTATATTTAGTCTCCATATCCTGCCCACACTACAACTACTGCTCCCATTATAATCCCTGTGTAAGTGCATTCACAACGGTATTGCCCCAAAGGGATGCTATATTGATATACATTATCATGCTTGACAAACTTAAAAATCTGCATAAAGATGCTTCAAAGTAGGGATAAAACGGTGATCATGCAAAAACACATGGCATGCCAGTAAGGGAGTACCAAGTGAGGGTGTACTCACACGTCGGATTTCTGTTAAGTTTGCCATGTCATTTCCTATGGGGGTCATGTAACCAGACAGGGTCTGGAGAAAAGGGCAGGGAAAAACCACAGATGGAACATAAAGATTACACACAACATTTGATTACTTAAAGGTTTATTCCTGGTTTTATCAATTTTTGTATAACAAAGACTATTACATTTCCAAATATTCTTTCTGCTTCTGTTTCTTACAGCTTTCAAGAGTTTTGCTTGTACTTGTACAATACAAATCGTCCTTTATTCACTTCCATGGGTGTACATCTCTCCATGGCTATGTGATGGGTACAAAGGAGTAGAGATGGGCAAACCCGAACAGTAAAGTTGGGCTAGGTGGGGGAGGTGCAATATCCATGGATCCTTCCCAGCCTGAGAATATCAGGCTACAGCTGTCTGCCTTAGGCTACTTTCACACTTGCGTTATTTTGCGCTGCGTTTCGAGCGCACATGAAGCGCATTAAAAAAACGAGTGCAAACGCTTGTAAACGCTGCGATATTTAGTCGCATCAGCATGCGCATTACGACAAAAAAACGCAGCGTTTGTCTGCGATTTCATGCGTTTTTGCATGCGTTTGCGTTTTTTTGGCGCATGGGTTGTCTATGTGTCACATTTCTATCATCTCTGTCTCTATCATCTATCTCTATCATCTCTGTCTCTATCATCTCTGGCTCTATCATCTTTGGCTCTATCATCTCTGTCTCTATCATCTCTGGCTCTATCATCTTTGGCTCTATCATCTTTGGCTCTATCATCTCTGGCTCTATCATGGTTTAAACAAGTGTTTAGACATTATTTAGTGAAAAATCGCGTGCGTGCAAAAGCGCTGACGAAAGCAAAGCCATGCGCACGCCAGCGCCCCCATAGACTGCAATGTTATTTTTTGCGCATAGTGCGCGCACACGTGCGCACGCGTTTTTTTAAAGCGGTTGGGCGAAAAAAATGCAACATGTAGCGTCTAGCGCGTATGGGCGCACACCGGGAAAATGCGCAGCGCACGACAAACGCACATGAACGCGTGCAAGCGCTAGACCCTGCGCCCGCCATGTTAAAGATAGGGGAACATTGCGCATGCGTGCAATAGCGCACGATGCGCTGTGCAAAAAAACGCAAGTGTGAAAGTAGCCTTAGCTAGGCTGGTTGTCAAAAATTTAAATACATTTCATAAAACGGCATGGGGACCCCTCTATTCTTGATGACCAGCCTTGCTAAAGCTGACAGCTGAGAGTTGCAGCCTGCAGCTGTGAGTTTTGCCTGGCTGGTTATCAAAAATAAGGGAATCCATGCCATTTAAAAAAAAAAAAAAAAAAGTATTTATAGCGCAGGAGCCAACTGATGAATACACTCATTAGTGGCGCATGCTCTCGCTATTATCAACGACAGCAGGTGTGGGCTGATAAGAGTAGTAATCCTATCAGCCAACACCTGTAATCGGAAGTAAACTTTTTACCTCCGGTCACAGCAGCGAGCTCACGCTGTAATCTGAAATCGTGGGAACCGCAGCTCTTTGACCGGCGGTATTACTGTTACCGCCGGTCAGAGGCAGTATTTTTCCGCGCTGTCATGTACATGACAGCGAGGCAAACACTGGATGTTTAGGCTCCCATTCATGTGAAGGGGGTCTGGATTCGGGTTCATGTACTGTTCTGGCACCCAAACCAAATTTTTTTTTACTGTTCGGCTGAACACGCCGGACCCAAACATCCAGGGGTTCGCCCATCACAACACAGGAGTAGACTATGTTACAGGGGAGAGCTCTGATACACATAACAGATTTGTATCTACTGGAAGTAATAAAGCGCCTACTGAATGACAGCCAGCAGAGATCCTGAAAACTGACAAGATTACAGAACGTACATTGGAAACTGCATAGCTTATTAAACAAAAATAACATTTATTCGTTGAGACCAGAATATCCCTTTAACCTTGTGAATGAGAAAATAATACTAGCAGATTATGACAATTTTTTACATTTCTCTATGTAGGTGAATATTATACAGTCTCTGCTGTATAATCTAAACATCTGATAAAATATTGTACTTACTCTTAAATGGAAAACACAAGCTGCTTTCACTGCATACTTTAAACAAAATTAAAACAATTATCAAGTAACATACAATTTTAGCCGCCTAACACTAAAAAGACTACAAAAGTTAACACAGCACTGAGCATAACATATGCCCTGAATAGTCATGTAGAAAAAAGCCAAAAGCTGAAGACTGAGCTTTACAATATGTTGGCACTGCTTGTCCCTTTACAGCTTGTCATCAGAAACAGTACTTTTTAATATCAGAGTACAGGATTATAATACAATGTAATGTTTCTTTTATGTTCTTTTTCCTGCTTCTTACCCAATTAATTCTGCATGTCATAAAGCCAATGTCTTTGAGTGTACCTGTCAGCTGATTCATGCTGCTTGAACTCTCCGCTAAGCTAGACAGACAGGTCTCTCCCAATACAAGTATTTAGGGACAGACCTGTAAATCTAAGTGAGCAGGGTGGAGAGAAGATCGTGGGGACATATCTCTGTGACTAGTCATCCATGTCACTTCATCCACGGTCAATGTTTTACAATATGGTTTCTCAGAAACGCTGAAGCACAGTGTTCCCCCAACTCCAATACTCAAGGTCACCGAACTGATAATGGTTTCAGGAGTTCCTTAGCATAATCTCATCACCAGTACAATTCTAAAGAAATCCTGAAAACATGACGCGCGTCCCATTGATAAAGCACATCCGCAAAATGTGCGTCGGGGCATTTGTTACATTGTGGACGGGCATTCTGTACCTCATTATGGGTAAGCTGTAATAATTTATGCTACTTATTTACCTTTATGGCTGCTTTATTGTGACCCTTTGGGTCGGCACTATATGCAATTTACTATCAGCCTATATTTGGACCTATATACGGGTTTACTATTCAGCTACCACATAGCCTGTTACTTTTCCACTTTGCCACTTTTTTGTATTTGGGTACTAACCTTGTTTGATCATATCCTCATTTTGTATTATGTCTTTATTTAATTGTTGTTCTTTGTTTAAACGTACTTTTTAATAATTACAATAAAAATGACATTTTAGTACTATTTTTGAGTGGTGTGTTTGGATACTTGTTATCCGTTGTCTTGTATGCATAGTTATTACATACCCATCTTTTTCCATCATGATGGGAATATTGATTTTCCTTATTTGCGGTCCCTTTTATTATTTTGATATGTTTTTGGATATTGTGTGCAGTATAGTATAAAACTTAATAATTCTACTACTTAATAATTCAATTGTATCCAAATTTACTAAAAGCTAAAAACAACTTTACGTAGCGTGAAAGAGTATATCATTTATGACTAACAATAAAGGATTCCTTGGCTCCCACTGAAATCATGCCTAAAGGAAGTAATTCATGTCTTTATTTTATAAGGGCATATTAAAACATTTAGACTTGTGGCAAAAACTTATGCCACAGGACTTAATAAAACTGTGTGGAATTAATAATTTGAGCCAATAGAAAAGAAAACAAAATGGTATCAACAAAGCTATATGGTATTCGAAGTATGCTTACCTGCATCGCCGTGTTCCTTTCTGCTGGTGGGATCATATCAGGAGTCAAAACTTGTGGCGGATCAATTCCTTTGCTGACTTTCTGTTGAATGAAGTACATTGCGAGGGCAAACTGATCCTTATTTAGCTTCCCCATCTGCCTGGTGTCTGCAAGTGCCCTGTAGAGTATGGCCTGTTAGCTGTTATACACTAATAAATGATTTGAATAAAAAAGCATTCAGGTATCTATGTAAAATGTTTCAAGTAAAAGCATATAAATATTTACCTATCACATAGCATATATTTCATCATTAAAGAGGATATTCGGGACTTTAGAAAAAAAGGCATGTCATTGCTAACAGAGGCAACTGTCTGTTGTACCCGACACTGGTAATTGACCGCTCCTGCCAGAGATTCGGATACTGCCTGTCAACAGAGATGAAGTTTATCTTCCTATTGACAGGATGGGACTACTGGTGTCATGCTAATTGGGGGAAGCAGGCTGTCAATCAGCATGACATCAGCAGTCTGCCCTGTTAATAGGAAGAGAAACTGCTGAGGAAGTGTGGAAGAAACGCGAGTCAGGGCTGAGGGACAAGGACAGATCCTTCATCATTATTAAGTTGCATAGAATGAACAATTTTGTCTATACTTACCCTGGCTCCATGTAGAGTTTTACAACATCTCATTACTGTATCAGTCCTTATGCTCCTAGCGCTGTTATAGCATAGGTGTCACAATCCACTTTTGGATCTGTGGCAGATTGTGCTTTCCATATTTAAACCTTTTTCCTTTCAGGCCATCGGGGGTTAATG
This sequence comes from Oophaga pumilio, assembly GCA_009801035.1. NCBI lineage: Eukaryota > Metazoa > Chordata > Amphibia > Anura > Dendrobatidae > Oophaga > Oophaga pumilio. Next base: position 52,475 of record VIAB01014610.1, on the reverse strand, counting down.
TCAGTCTATTCCCCCAGTGGCCGCTGGTGTAATTACATTGCTGCTGACTGTCAGGGGAAGGCGGTGACCACTCCCCATCCTTTAAAAGGTCACCTGAGTTGTCAGCTGACTGTTGGTGATATTTCTGCTCTTTTGAGACCAACCAAGCTGGAGTCAGCAGCCTGCTGAGCGAAGTGGTACTTCTGCTATTTCCCTGATCTGGTACCTTACTCTGCTGTGCGGTGCATTGCAGCAGAGAAAGCTAAGTCTTAGTTGTTTAGTTGATTTAACCCCTAAGGTTCTGTCTTTCCTTCCTTTTGTTGTTTTGGTTGGTGTTATTCCCTGTCTCACCTCCTGACGAGGGGGTTGGGGTTTAGCTCAGGGCTAAACAGGAGACAGGGACAGGTCGGTGGCTTGGGCCTCACTACCTTCAAGTGTACCCCCAAGTTAAGGAAAGACAGGGTCCTCCCTTAGCTTTAGGGGCAGTTCAGGGGCCCAGGTTCCTCGTCCCCTGTATTCCTACAACTGCCCCGTGACAATAGGTTCATCAAGGACAGGTTTCTATACAGCTGATGTACGTGAAATTAGTAATTTGATTTACCCCCAAAAGAATTTTCAGCTGATATTTACTGAAATATGTTAATACTACATCAACGTAACTCATGCACTGGCACGTTACAATATGCTTTGTTATAGGGGATGAATTTAACATCCATATTTGGGTATACATTTGTGTCTGATAACAGTTTATCTGGCTGACTAATACAATTGCATATATTCTTTACTTGATTTTAAGGGACTTTTGGCACTTTGTAATTCTACTGAACTGCATGGACAATTATAACTTTTTACAATAATTGTTATTTAATAGGGTCTGAACCTTAAAGCGTTCCTCACACAAAAGGGATGTGTTTTAATTATCGTTTAGTATTGAATTTATCTACTATGTTTACATAAAGGAAGCACCCGAAGTATTGGCTCATTCATGCATGTCATGGTCTGATACATTTCTACGCACTGCGAATTGTTGGCGCTGTGGTTTCCTTGCGGTGCAGACTGTTTTTTCTTTTTCTTTTTGTATCATTGTATGTTTAAATAAAAGATATATTTTTGTACAAATATTTGTGTGCTCACATTTGGCTACTCTGCATCTTTAACACCTTTACCCCCAAGGGTGGTTTGCATGTTTATGACGGGTGAATTTTTACAATTCTGACCACTGTCCCTTTATGAGGTAGTAACTCTGGAATGCTTTCATGGATCCCGGTGATTCAGACATTGTTTACTCGTGACATATTGTACTTCATGATAGTGGTAACAATTATTTGCTATGACTTGCATTTATTTGTGAAAAAAACGGAAATTTGGCAAAAATTTAGCAATTTTCCAACTTTGAATTTGAATGCCCTTGAATCACACAAATATGTCACACAAAATACTTAAGTAACATTTCCCACATGTTTACTTTACATCAGCACAATTTTGGAACCAACATTTTATTTTGTTAAGAAGTTATAAACGTTAAAAGTTGACCAGCGATTTCTCATTTTTACAACACCATATCCTTTAGGAACCACATCACATTTGAAGTCTCTTTGAGGAGTCTATATGATAGAAAATACCCAAAAGTGACACCATTCTAAAAACTGCACCCCTCAAGGTGCTCAAAACCACATTCAAGAAGTTTATTAACCCTTCAGGTGCTTCACAGGAAGTTTTTCAACGTTTTAAAAAAAAAATGAACATTTAAAATTTTTTTCACAAAAAAAATTCCTTCAGATCCAATTTTTTTTGTTTTTCCAAAGGTAACAGGAGAAATTGGAGCCCAAAAGTTTTTGTGCAATTTGTCCTGAGTACGCTGATACCTCATATATGGGGAAGAACCACTGTTTCGGCTCATGGCAGAGCATGGAAGGGAAGGAGTGCCGTTTTACTTTTTCACCGCAGAATTGGCTGGACGTCATGTCGCATTTGGAGAGCCCCTGATGTGCCTAAACAGTGGAAACCCCCCAAATAACACCATTTTGGAAACTAGACCCCCTCAAGGAACTTATCTAGATGTGTGGGGAGAACTCTGAACACCAAATGCTTCACAGGAGTTTACAACGTAGAGCCATAAAAATAAAAAATTATATTTTTTTCCAAAAAATGATATTTTCACCCCCAATATTTTATTTTCCCAAGGGTGACATAAGAAATTGGACCCGAAGAGTTATTGTGCAATTTGTTTTCAGTATGCTGATACCCCATATGTGGAGGTAAACCACTGTTTGGGCGCATGGCAGAGCTCGGAAGGGAAGGAGCACCGTTTGACTTTTCAATGCAGAATTGGCTGGAATTGAGATCAGACGCGATGTCATGTTTGGAGAGCCCCTGATGTGCCTAAACAGTGGAAACCCCCCAATTCTAACTCCAACCCTAACCCTTATCCCAACCCTAACCACAAACCTAACCCTAACACACCCCTAACTTTAGCCCCAACCCTAATCCTAACACAAATGGGGAAAATGGAAATACATTTTTTTAATTTTATTTTTCCCTAACTAAGGGGGTGATAAAGGGGGGTTTGATTTACCATTTGTAGCGGGTTTTTATGTTTGGCAGCTGTCACAAGCTAAAAGACTCTTTATTGCAAAAAATAGTTTTTGCATCACCACATTTTGAGAACCATAATTTTTCCATATTTTGGCCCACAGAGTCATGTGAGGTCTTGTGTTTTGCGGGACGAGTTGACGTTTTTATTGTTACCATTATTTGGCACATAACATTATTTTGATCGCTGTTTATTACAATTTTTGGGAGGCAGAATGAACAAAAAACCAGCAATTCATAAATTTCTTTGGGAGGGGGGCGTTTATACCATTCCGAGGGTGGTAAAATTGATAAAGCAATTTTATTCTTTGGGTCAGTACGATTACTGCAAAACCTTATTTATATAATTTTTGATGTTTTGGCACTTTTATACAATAAAGACAATTTTTGCATCACTTTATTCTGCAAGCTATAACTTTTTTTATTTTTTCGCTGATGACGCTGTACGGTGGCTAGTTTTTTGCCGGACAAGATGACATTTTCAGCGGTACCATGTTTATTTATATCCGGATTTTTGATCACGTATTATTCCACTTTTTGTTCAGCGGTATGAAGATAAAGCACTGTTTTTTTTTGTTTTTGTAAGGGTTTCACTAAAGGGGCTAACTAGTAGGACAGTTTTATACGGTAGGTCGTTACAGACGCGGCGATACTAAATATGTGTACTTATATTTTTCTTTTATTTACATAATAATGTGTTTATTGGGGAAATATATATTTTTTATTTAGGGATTTTTATAATTTTTTTTTCTACATTTTTACATTGTCCCAGGGTGGGACATTATTATATAATGTCAGATCGCTGATCTGACACTTTGCAGCACCCAGAAGGACCCCGCAGCCATCTTGGATCCGAGGGCCTGCCGGAAGGAGGCCCTCGGAATAACCCAATCACATCGCGTTGTTCTGAGGGTCTCAGGGAAGAAAGCAGGGAGCCCCCTCCCTGCCCGATGCTTCCCTATGCCACCGTGACCGCTCCTGGCACCTAGTACCGGGTGTCAGCTGTGAGAATCAGCTGACAACTGGCCGCGATCAGAAGCACTACCACTCCCCCCCGACCGCAGCTGATCGCATATGACGTACTATTCCGTCCATGGGAATTAAGTCCCAGGGCAGATGGACGGAATAGTACGTCAGATGCAAGAGAGGGGTTAACAATGAACAGTGACATAATATAGTGACATGGATCACATTTTTTTATTTAATTTTGTTGACAGGGAGTAGGTGAATCTGTTAGCAACTACATGCCTTTTTAAAGTCCCAGATATCCCCTTTAAAATCAGATGCTAGATAGCTGCAAACATCAGCTTCTACTATATTATCTTCACTCGGCTCAGCACATGTTGGGGGTTTGTCTTTAACAACACCTCTCAACAGTAAAGGGTATGCTACACTAAACAACATCGCTAACGGGATCGCTAAAAAACGTCACTATTTAGCGATCCCGTTAGCGATGTTGTTGTGTGCGGCATCTACCAGCGACGAGCTCCCTGCTGAGATCCTGCTGTGATCTTGCTCGTCGCTGGAATCGTTCCGGACCCTATTTTATCGTCGGCGCTCCCGCTGGGTAAGTATTATCGCTGAGTGTGGCACCTTTTATTTAGCGATTTAGCGGTATTTTGTACCGCTAAAGTCGTTAAGGAGATCGCTAACCGCGATAGCATCCTTAACGACATCGCTAAATAAAGCCGCTACTAGCGATATTAAAACGATCCCGCTAGCGATCGCATTAGTATGCGTCTTTATCGTGATCGCTAGCGGGATAGTTTAGTGTGGCAGTACCTTAAGTCTCAGTGGCCGGTTTATGAGAAACACTGCATATCGAATTGAGTTAGTTGGTGACCGTACTTTCAAGAATTTTTTCAGAATAAGCTGTCATGTGTCAAGATGGGGAATAACACTAGTTCTAGCCTTTAGGACTCAACCCCCATCTCTTAATTTGCAATTGACTCTAAGCTGAATTCCAGCTCTTTATCCCTTGTTTAGCAAACAGAAGCATATAGGAAATTTTATAGCAGTAGTGAGAAGTCTAGTTGTGAATCAAGCTTTGGGGTGAAAAAAAAAGACTTGTAAGAGTTCAAACCTAATTTACGTTCTTTGACATACCCCCTCCTCATTCCCTCCTCCTTATAACAGATTCCTTTCTACCCCATTCCTCATTATATCACGCCTATTGTATCTCCTTAACAATCTCACCCTATTACAGCGCCTTTAACCCCTTTCTGACATGGGACGTCCTATCCCGTCAAGTTGCCCTGGGCCCGTATGACCTTGGACGGGATAGTACGTCATCGCGATCAGCCGCGCTTTCGGGGGGAGCGCGGCTGATCGCGGCCGGGTGTCAGCTGATTCTCACAGCTGACACCCTGCAGTAAGTGCCAGGAGTGATCACAAACCGCTCCCGGCACTTTAACCCCTTACTGCCAGCTGACGGAATAGTACGTCAGATGGCAGTATCCCCCGCTTTGAGGAGGGCTCAGGCGGTGAATAATGTAATGGCTGATACTGCTTCCAAAAAGCACTAAGCATTTTTTCTTGCCATTTAATAGAGATAGGAGACCGATGGCAAAATAGACCTACAAAGGTCCAGTTATATTTGCTTAGATATACAGATTTTTGTGTTACTCACCGTAAAATCCTTTTCTC